>JAGDQP010040569.1:0-17246 GCA_022664845.1 Lepisma saccharinum | reverse complement strand
AAAACATGAATATCGTGCCCCATTTTTAAGAACTGATAGAACAAGACGTTTTTTCTTGTCTTTCGTTTATAACGTTAGTGTTCTATGGAATACTCGATTCATTAAGAAAGAAGTAATTACCTAGCAACCATAAGTTTCAAAGTTCATTTTCGTTTCTCCATGTTCGGTAAGTGTCTTTTCTACTGGACAATTTAAATTACACTTTTCAGTAAATTTCAACTAGTGACTTATCTAAAGTAAAGATAGTGTTAGGTTCCCTGTTTTGGTTTTTGAAATGCGACTTTCTTAAGTTTTTTTCATTATTTGCTACATACTACAAGAAATCATAAATATCTCTCCAGAGCCGAGGACATGTGATAATGTTTTCTGTTAAAGAAAAGAAAAATTCCAACCCTTGCTCGTTCCCGCACACACTCTCAGATTCACACACCGCCGACTCAACGTTAGTTGGGTGGCCTATCTTGTAGGCTTAAAGAAAAATCGTGTATAAGAAAGTCATGTGAACATAATTTTGGCCATGATAGTACACCTTTAACGTATCAAACATCCTCAATCGTATGGCCCATAAGATGAAAACATACTTAACCTTCCAGACAATTTTCGTTACATATATTTCCTCATTAACTTACTTTTCAGCTCACAACTCCACCGTAACAATGTATACAAGAGACGAAACATAAGAAGATTACCAAAAGACAAATTGTAAAAACATGTTAAGTCAAACACTGCTGTATCAATCGTCCTTCACGGATTACTCAACCCAGCACTTCCCCCTTTCATATGATTTGTAAATTATTCTATATTAGCCTACATCATCACAAAAAAAAAAAAAAAAACAACAACCTAGGTCGCAACTCCGGCAACAAACCATCTATATTGCCTTCTAACAAATCCTTATGAGATATCCACGTCGCTGAATGCTTTCTTAGTGAATATCTTAAAAGAGTCTCAATATCATATTGATTCCCATTTAATTATTTTTTCTTTGATTTATTCTTCTTTTCAGTATTCTTACCTTATCAATAATCTTTTTGCCCTCACCTTTAACCTGTAACAATAAGGAACCAACTTTGTCCTTACCAGTATCTTCCTCCAACCATTGTGTATCTTTATTATGACTATGAGCAATCGTCTGTTGACCTTGATCCTTCATAGGTTGTAACATAGTTGGCACCAATGAATACTTAAACTATAAAGACAGATTTGCCTTTTGAAGCTGCGGTTCCAATTTGTCTTAGTTTCGGATGACATAGTATAGAGAGCAGCACTTTCGTTCGCTGACAGAGAAAAAGAGGCAGAAGAGTGTGGAATGGTATATTTTTGTCTCTCTCAATCTTCTTTCTTTCTTGCTTCGAAAGCGTTGTTGCCAACTGTACCAATGAATGTACGCTAATCATTCAACATTCATACCATTTGCGTGTGAAACTAGTGTGTGAGAATGTTGAAAACCTCATTCCGAGGGATATCAGCCATAAGTACTGCAACCTTAAAGATTGATACGTAAATGAAAAGATAAAAATTATGCATTTGATGTTGCATGTTGCGGAAAGAAAGTAACAGAAATAAAAGGAGTACATAAATGATAATAAACTGTGATGTACAAAGATATGCCTATTTTGGCTCTGGATGGCACAGCCAGAAATAGCCTGTATCTGCAGAGATCCGTATCTGTGTGAACACGACTACTTGAAAACGGATCGAGCTACATGAATGCAATTTAGTGTGTGGTCCTTAAACAAAAATTGTATATCCGTGTCAACTCGATCTTCTCCATGTAAACTAGGACTTTAAATAAAGGTAAACACATTAAATTTGGTATACGTCTTCATTATGACAAGAAACACTCACATATCAAATTTCAGTCGAATCGCACAAGCAGAAGGGATACTTTACGTGCACCAATTCTGTTTAACTCCCTATCTGAAGTGGTATGTGGAATATTATGCTTCGCATTGTTGCAGATTTGTAATTGCTAATAATTATAACATGTTAATAGAAGGTCAAAGAACACTTCCTAACGATATAATATTCCTTGATAGAATATTGAATAATGAGATTTATTACATTGTCTTAGTCCCAGCGTCAAAATTAGAATTCCTGCTTCGAATATGAGAATTGATAATGCACAGTACCTTGTGTGTGAGAAGAAAAAAAACTAGCAAAGCAAGATGTAAACTGAATACAATTTACACACACAAACATATATATAGCGGGGAGTTGGCCTACTGATCCCACGATGACCAGACGTGTTGGGAGAGGAGAGTCGAAGCTCTCAACTGTGATCGTCGCTGTCTTTTATTCACAGCAGCTCCCCAACTGCATAACTAGGCACCGTACCAGACCATCTCGTTTTGGAAAAATCCCTTTGGCAGAGCCGGGAATCGAACGCGGGACCCCCCATATATATATATATATATATATATATATATATATATATATATATATCATATTCAGCCATTTTGCATCCACTGCTGAATGAAGGCCTTCCCGTTTTCTTTCCACATATCTCGGTCTGATGCTATCCTCATCCATGTTTATGCTTTTTATATGGGCCAGTCTAGTAGCTTTGGACTTCGGCCCGTCACGATAAAATCCACACCCATGCCCCTGCCGGGACTCGAACCCAGGACCTTCGAGTTGTTTGCCTACCGCCATAGACCGCACGGCCACCCGGCCGGCCTTCATCCATGTATTCTGACGCTCAAATCATGAAAGCCTTCTATCACTCCAAGCGGACGTCTAAACCACAAACGCATGGAGAGAACCTCCCTCGGTTTCCTGTAGTTTTGGAACTAAAAGTTGCCACTTCTTTAACATTCTTGTCTTCCTTTCTCTTTCTGGGGTCGCCCAAGTATGTTGCATTCACGAGGGGAGGAGAGGAGTTCAAGCTTTTGTCATCTGCTTTGAGAAAGTGGCAACGCCGAAGAAAGTCTCTTGGCGAAATATTTCTAGCGGTAGGCGTCAATGCTTTGTTAACCGCAAGTGGTAAGGGACACAGTTACTGAATCGAAGGCTTTCATGAGCTGCCTTCTACAAGCACTCCTGTAAAACGCTTGATTACATCTACCCATCTAGCATTTGAACGTCGTCTCAGTCGTTTCTTTTCTCTAGGAATCCAATGTAGTACATTAGTTGTCCATCTTCCATCTGCTCGTCTAGCTATATGACCGGCCCATCTCCACTTCATCTTCTTCGCAGTCCTGATTACATACTCTGCCTTTGTGCGCGAACCCATTCATTTGTCTTCCTGTCCCTCCTAGTTATTCCTAGCATGCATCTCTCCATTGCTCTTTGTGTGACTCAATCTTTGTGTCATTTGCGCATTCAATGTCCAAGTTTCACAACCGTACATCATCACAGGTAACACATTGATTATAAACTTTACACTTCAGACGCATTGGTACTTTGCTTTTGAAAAAAATGTTGAGTCTTCCAAACGAACTCCACGCCATTTACATCTTCTATTTATTTCATCAGTCAACTTGGCATTTGATGTTTTGAGCTAGCCTAGGTAAACATACTCATCACTGTGCCTATTGTCTCTCCATTAATCTTTATTTCCTTCTTTGCAGTATGTTGGTTGTACATTACTTTTGTTTTACTTAAATTCATTTTAAGGCCTATATTTAAAATCTCATTACTAATATACATGTACTCTCATATACAGATATTGCTTCATGAGCAATCTTATTAGTATCTATGAAAAGAGTGAATCGATGTACATAATACCAGTATAATTTATAAATTTGCATGCTAGTACTATTTTCACGCCATTGTGTTTGACAGTAAATCAAAGTAGAAAACTCAGCTAGTCATCATCGTCACATTTGATCCATCTATGTTGAATTGAATTGGATTGAATTATGGCCTTCAGGCATCTATGGCTACGAGAGGAATAGGGTAGGAGAAAGGATGAACTGTGAACCCGAATAGTTCTTTCTCCTTCAAACTTTTCATGCAGTCCATCGTTTCGTTTCAAATTTACCACAATAATTTCCGTAATTCTCTTTTCACGATTACAGTTTCTCTTTCGAATTATATCCCACTAAGAGCACACAATAAATCAAAATCAACAATTCTTCTTTTATTCTATTTTTAATAAATAAGTAATTTGTTAAGTTTAAAGCATTCATTCCGCTACGTAAATTTTCACAAGATCCTGACAGTTTCTTTACAACAGTAATCGATTACCACGCTCTGTTAGAAGATAATAAATGTAACCTACAGCATTCAATTGGCAATACAACATCATCAAAGGTAAGTTTATAATAAAAATTTAAATTACCAGCTAAATTTAATTTCCAACTACTAGAAATATGACTAACCTTATTGTAATTAATTCTCTGAAGTTTTATTTGCTTTTCGTGGGCAAAGAAATAGCTTAAAATTTACAATACTTTCTTTTATTTCACTACCCACATAACAATTACGACCTGACTCAAAAGTTAATCAAGCTTACTTTGACAAGTGGAATAATGACTTGATGCAGGTTTAGCAATTAAAGCGAAAAGGTTTAAACAATGTTGCATGAAGCACTACAATTTACAGGAATCAAGGTTGAAGTATCCTTGCCAGGACAAGAAAGGAAAAGAAATTGTACTTCTTACAAACATAAAAACGGTGTTCTGGATAGGAACCGAGCCGAAGGCAATTTGCACACCAATCCGATTCTGTAGTCAATAAATCACGGAATCACACGCCCGTGTTCGAAGCACTGTTTATATTTCCATCAGATCGCAAGTACAGATCGCAGACACTTGTAGTAATTGAAGAAGATTAGACTACGTCAAAGCAGGCCTGACACATGATGGAACTTCAGTGCACTGAGACGACAGTCAAAGCGCAAAGAAAAGAAATCAAATAAATTTAAATTTTGACAAGATTCCTCACATACTTTCTGGTTCCAACAAGTTTGAATTAGCTTCGTTATAACAACCAAGCCACTTGTTCTTCCAACAGGTTTATTTCATGTTTGTTTATTGATAAGTTCAACACAATATCAAGCTTAAGAATCTCGAAGCAAGTGACTGACAACCTTGTTTCAAGCTGTCATGTTATCTGGGTACATAACATATCACATGAAAAGGCCGTCAAAATACATTACCAATTCATCACTTATTTTACTTGCCACTACAAAGCAAAGACAATTTGTTATAATCGTCGACAGCTCACAACTGCCTAATGTGGATAGGGCACGCATAGAAGGAAAAACATTGTTCGCGTCATTGCTACCTCAATAGTTAACACAGTAATGGTTCAACCATATTGATATATACATCATTTTAAAGCTTATGAAACAGGCTACAACTTTTATTTCGAACAGGTTATTGATATTGTGAGTTTAAAACAAGCTACACCGTAAAAAGTGTAAATATTGAAAACAAAATATCCTTATTTTGCGCGTTCGATCTAAATTACTAGCAATAGCGCAAAACGCATGATAACCATTTTTTGTAGCCTGTCATCTAGGAATTATATATATAAAAAAAGAATCATAGCGTTATGTCTATTGGTTACGGAGATATAATACAATTTCTGAAAGTCAGTAAATTTGTAGTTCAGGAGGAATTGAAGGGAAAGCACACGAGGGAGGGGTGGTAACTTTCTTGGAAAATGTACCTTTAGTAATGATGTAACAACTTGCCAAAATTCAGCTTTCTCCTAATTAATATCAACATTTTCCTCTTTTTTTTCTTTATTTCCTGGGCTATGAGGGAGAAAGTGCATTACGTTGGATCACATAAAATAAAGATAATGATCTAACCAATATTATTACCGTGATGTGCGTAAAATGTCGAAAATGCGTATAGCAAGAAAATATACAACATGAATACTGTGAGGTTACTTTTTTTTTTTTTTTTTTTACATTTTCTGCGCTAATGATTTCATGTCCTGAGAATTAGGTTTAATGATTGAATACAATAAGAACCGGATTCGAAGTCACTCTTCAAGAGGAATGATTCCTTCTCCAAGGAAGTATTTAAAATTCACTGTATGGCAAGGACAATCTTAGATAATTATTCGGGTTAACTTTAATTTATGATTTCCAAACATATGTAAATATAAACTTTACAGGAGAGAAGCAATATTTCCAGCATGTGTGGAAGTGTTGAAACGCAAAATATAACTGTTCCGAGTCATGGAAGTGTGAAATGAAAGTGCAAGAGTCAAAGTATATAGCATTATTTAGCTGCTTGCGCGTTGGGGGCCGAGCATCTGGAGTGTCTTAAACCTCATGTGCTTAATACGTGTCATTTATTACACGAATGTCAGCATGTTTTATATATTGATCAACTATGATGCTTATTTAAATAATAATGGCACATGGCCTACTGGATTGATGGCCAGTCGTTAGGTGTTTACACTAGAGAAGTGTATATGTTAATTATTTACAAGAGAATGAGTGATATAGAGCGTACATGTGGCTAAATATCTGACGACCATAAAGTTTATCGAATTCTGAAATGATACATTCTTGCGCTTCGGGACTTCTTCATTCTAATCACTTCATGGCCCTTGTACTCTAAACTTCTTTTATGCGATTTCATAGTTTTTACTTGTTTGGCTTCACATTCGATCTGCTACTTTAGTTGAGGTTGGGTTGGATCAGGTTACAAGAACTATGAATTAAGAGTATAAGGACTATGACGTGATTACAATGGAGTAGGTCCAGAGCTTCTTGTGCACAAGCATCACACTTACCTTCACTGTGAGGAAAAGCATGAAAAACAGCCCTGAAGCTAAGACAAGTATTGCGAGGTGGAAAACCATTTAGTCGTATAGAGGTCACGGTCATAAGGAAATCACAATTCTGTAAAGAATATATATTTTTTGTATCTCAACAACAATTTTAGTACCCAAGTGTGTAGCTCTAGTACCCAATTAGTGAGTAGCAAAAACAATCGAAGAATTTTCTTCTACACAGAGGAGAAACGTGTTCTCACAACCTGACGATTGTAGCTGTAAGTCTAATAGGCATAATTTTATCCGTTTCTTTCTTTCTATTTCAAAAGCTATTTTGCTTAATAGCCTAATCTTTCGCAATAACTATTAAACATAGAGTATGCTATTAAACTTAAATATAGGCTAGTGGACCGTTCCGGTCCTTTCCTTCATTATGTAGCCTAAGGCATTATGGAATCAATAACTAGCCATAGTTCTTGAAATAAGCTGTTTTCCATTCGTCGTTAAAAGTAAAGATTCAATTACTCCGACTTCTTTAAGTGTTTTCTTTCTAGGGCAGAGTGTTTTCTTTCCAATGGAGAACAAAAAATAAAACTTTGCAGAGAAATGAATTGTGCAAAAGAATAAAGTTAATCATTTTGTGTAAAATATGATGGAGGATTGATTTTTAAGCACAATCAGTGTTAATTATCACAAATAGGAAATGTCTTGAAGGCAAATGGAACCGTGTGTTGGCAGCCCATGTATACGAGATTAGAATAAGAGGTAAAGCACGAACTTTACGTGCGGCGCTTAATTTACAAACATTGATGTGTACTGTTTGACTGTTGTAACGTACTGTAAAGCTCAATTGGATTCCAAAGCAAATTATTATTTGAATCCAAATTCAAAAGAGACAGTTAAGCATGTGTGACATGTGTTTTATTGTCTTGTTTTGTCTTGATTTTTATTTCCCAGAGCTAATATTATTTCATGGCTCTATTGGAAGAAACATATATTAAATATATGGAATTTTATGTTCAATACGCAAATGTAAATTATTAGAATTGTTTCTTTTTAGTAAACAGTCATTGTCATTGTCACTGTCTTCCAAAACCATCCAAAAATAAACTTCCTTCAAATTCTAGCGAATCCTAAAGGCTGATTTTCAGGAAATCTTGCGTTGCGTGCTTTACTTGCGATTAGAGTGAGTAGCCAATCCAAGCACATGTTTTATTACGTAATACGTAGAACACGTAATAAAACGCGCGTTTCAATTGGCTACTCACCCAAATCGCAAGCAACGCAAGCTTTCATGAATATCAGCCCTAAAATGATCTTAGCGATAGCAGTAGTACCAGAGTGTGAAAGCAAGAATGCTACAATCGGGATAGGTGCTATGATATAAATCCATAACATTTTCGCTTTTTACGCTGGCACACTGCAATCACTAAGATTCATCGTAGAATAAATGCTGTTGTGTGACACGGGCCTTAAAATTGTTTCTTGATTTTTTAATTTAATTGAAAACGACCAATCTTTGAGTTCTAACTCATTTTTCGCCTTCTCGCTGTGTGGACAACTTTTTATTTCTATCCTATTTTTGGTTACCTATAATAACATTAATATTAATTATATGATTTATTATTATTAGGGCACGATTTTTATGTGATAAAAGTATATAAAATATTTGTGTAGGGTCTATTTATGCTTATAATAGCGAAAACATGTACTTATTAAACAAAAATGAGTTAACGAAAGCAAACAAATTCTAAAATTGACAAATGTGTGACCTACAACATCCGTGAATGGTTGTAATAGAACATGTATATTACGTTTTCTTTAGTTACATTTACAAGTGTTTAAATGAAAGACGAGCTCAGAGAGAAACATACTTAACATTTATCTTATACAAAACATTCATCTTATAAAGGCAGAAAAACTCAACACGAAATAAATAGAATGAAAGCATTTCTGTAATGAAAAGTCTCGTTCCTACTTGGTATTAAAATACGTAAAATGTCGAAGAAGTATAAACATATGAAAATACTGAATATAAAAAAAACTCGAGTTCGTTGCGACATTGATCTTTTCTTGCACAACAAAATCGTTAAAGGCAATATTCAATGTGAGACCTTATTGTCACAAATCAACTTTCGTGTACATATCCGACGAACACAAAATGTAACCATCTTTTATGAAAACAAACCCAGAATAAATTTGGTTCAAAGGTCACTTGTAAATAGGATAACTACGAAGTATAATTGATGTCTCCCAATCCCATAGACATTTGAAATTCTTGCCTCTGAGAGCACTTTTAGGACTCAGATAAACAAATTGTAATTTGTAAATATTGTTATTTTGATGTCTTTGTACATTTGTTGTTTATATTTTTGTTATTTTTAATTTCTATTAATGTTTCGATGTAACATGGCCGACATGTGCTGTATTTGGAGCTTATTCGCAAATAAGATGAAACAAATCATTACTCTTTCAACACCTGTGTAACCATAACAAGAGCGATATACACCCGTTTATATTTATTTTGAAGTGTTGCCCTTACTACAGAAATGAAACCAACATGTCAACTTTAGGACTCAAAAATGCAAATTTCATAGTATCAAAAGACGTAGTAATTTTTCTTGTGTCAATCTAGTAATTTTCCATTCTATAAATATGTTAACTAGGGATGATAAATGTATTTCAACTATGAGAACTTCAACGCATTAAAAAACGTAAATAGTGGACCAAATTCGGTCTCTTCACTCGGCAGTCCGGACTGCTGCCCAGTAGGAGTGTGAATTCCTGAATAGAAATCAGGATTCCGGAATTCCGAAAGTCGGCTACTTCCATTTCAATTCGTCCAGGTTGGTCTATATCATGGTCGTGGATGTTTGTTTTGTCTTTTTTCCTTTAAAAGTATATGCAAAATATACCCAAGTTTTTTTTTTCTCGAAATAAATTTCTGTGAACAGTTCCAGGCTCTCAAAATAATTGCCATACGGATTTGAATGAAATAAAAAGCATAATATTTGTCTCACGCTATAGTTTATCGTGACTGTATAAAAATGATTTCTGCTGAGTAGTTACTTTCTCAAGAAATTAACTGCATCGTTGCTAAATTTAATCCGAAATTTCCGATGTTTTTTATAATGCCGTACTACTTTCTTTAAAGAAGACAACACCCCTTCATACAACCCCAAAGGGTAGAGGAAAGCTTCTTGATTTACAGCGTGAAAAAATAGTTCTCAACTGTCGGGGAAAGAATCGCTGCGAAACAGACGACAACAACGTGAGAAATAGAAAGGTAACGACTTATTAAAGAAAACCATGGATTCAAATACGGGAGACGAATCGACTGGCCCAATACAATTAAGCTGGGTCAACTTGACGCCAGTTTTCGATTAATCTTGCCTGGTGAATTGGGATTTACTTGCGTCTTATTGGTTGGCCTATGTCTAGGTGTGTGGAAGCAAAGAATGGATCTAGCTATGGAAGAGAGGAGGAATATTGCAATATTTAAATAAGGTATTGTACGGAAAGTGATGTTCAGTTGTTTTCTTAATCAATTTCACCTTCCAGGTGATCATGACTTGTGCTGGCTTCAATTTCGGGTCACTGGAAGTAGATCCGTCTCCCGTATCGAGATCCATAAAAGAAAACGAGAAACGAAAAGAAAACAGAAGGGAACGAAAGAAAGAAAAACATTAATTAACATTTTTCGCGCGCAAACTTATGAGAGATGATCGATTAACGGATCATCAATTTAACCATCTGGATCTATACTTATCTTCGAATCATCTCGAAAAGAAAAGAAAACTATTACCTAATTATACTCAGAGATATTAATGCGCTCCAGCAGCTAAGGCGTAATTCTGGGAAAAACAATTGAAGAGGGAAAACCATCACAGGAAAATGGAAAACGATAATAGCCGTAGATATAAAACAAGGGAAGACGGTATGAATGAAACGTTAAGCTGATAAAGCTCATACAGAAAACAGATTGACTGACCCAATACAATTAAGCTGGGTCAACTTGACGCCGGTTTTCGATTATTCTTGCCTGGTGAATTGGGATTTACATGCGTCTTATTGGTAGGCCTATGCCTGGGTGTGTCGAAGAAAAGAATGGAGCAAGATATAGCTAAGGACGAGAGGAGGAAGATTGGAATATTTAAAATAAGATATTGTACGGAACAAGATGTTCAGTTCTTTTTGTTGTCTTTTTTAAAGTAATTTCACCTTCCAGGTGATCATGGCTTGTGCTGGCTTCAATTTCCGGTCACTAGAAGTAGATCCGTCTACCGTATCGAGATCCATGGATAAAGCTGATGTTTCAATTTCCAACTAGGGCTATTCATCTGCTGATAGAATTATGATAACACACACATAATTATTATGGTGTACTTTGGAGTTATTCCATCAGAGCGCAGAAGCATGTTTACTTTTCCGACACTTGGTGAATAGGCATATGTGGTCAATTAGTAGATATATAGAATTAATCCCCCCCCCCCCCCCCCCGGTTTTAGCTGCGGGTCTAGTCACTACGCCTTTCATTTTACTCGTTTCGCTAGCCATAGAACGAGAGCTGAGGAAACAACCTGTGCCCCCTTTCGAAAATCCTGACTACGGGCCTGCACTTCAAAATCCTTCTTAGGTTAAAATGTGTCTAACAATGTGATGGTTTTGTAGAGGGTCTTTCAAATACCAGTTTATTAGGCTACTATATATATATATATATAATATTCAGCCGTTTTCTATCCACTGCTGGATGAAGCCCCCCCCCCCCCCTTTTCTTTCCACATATCTCGGTCTACTGATATCCTTATCCATGTTGCTCCTGAGAAACGCTTCATTTTATCTATCCATCTTACAATTGGACATCGTCTCGGTCGTTTCTTTTCTCTAGGAATCCAATGTAGAACATTTGTTGTCCACCTTCCATCTGTTCGTCTAGCTGTGACCGGCCCATCTCCACTTCATCTTCGCAGTCTTGATTACATCCTCTACCTTTGTTTGTGCGCAAATCCATTCATTTGTCATCCTTTCCCTCCTGGTTGTTCCTAGCATGCATCTCTGTGTGACTCTCAATCTTTGAGTCAGGCTCGTAGCCAAGGTGGGGCCAGTACGGGTGGCACCCGTCCTGTAATATTTTTTGCTCGTACTGATATTCTTTCATAATTCTAACATTTCTCTTAACATGTATGGATCCACAATTCGTATTAATAACAACTAGAAATTAAAATGATAGTAATTCGAACAGTACTGGATCTGGGAAAAAAGCAGCATAGACCCGCCTCATCGCTCAATGTTGTTAAAACCGTCATAGCGTTCAGATTTCAGACAATAAAACTGTTTGAAGGGAGGCGGGGCGGAAATGTCATGAGAAGTTTGCAAAATGCAGTGACATTTGGTTATCTTTGTGTAACACTGTAACTATAGAGTGGAACCTCGATATATCGAACCTCAAGGGGAACAAGAAAACTACGAATTATCGAAGATTTCGATTTACCGAGGTTCGATTTATCAAGGTGATTTCTGACTAACTGCGATATATAGAGGTTCACAACAACAAAAACAACGGTTACTGGATGCGTTTTTCATAACTAAGTTGATGTAATTAACGGGTACTGTATTTTAATTTTTTAAATGTCTGATGACAACGCTGAGGGAAGGGGGATTGCATGCGATAACAACTGTAAACAATGGTAGGGGTTACAGATGGCAACATGAACGATTGTCGTTCAAAGAACGAACTGACTTTCGCCTAATTAAAATGCAGTATTATAGATTTTATCAAAAGAACTTCGATATATAGAGTTTTTTTTTAAATCAAAAATTCTATACATAGAGGTGCAGTGCCAAGCCAAGCAAGTATGAAAATTCAAAATATTGAGGTCTTTCTGACCAGTCCTTCGATATATAGAGGTAAAAATACACATGAGAGTGATAGCAGGTTCAGGGGAATGGAAGAACTTCGATTTATCAAGGAATTCGATATATCGAGGTTCGATACATCAAGGTTCCACTGTATTTACAAAAACAGAATTGGGACACACGTGCCGCTCGGTCAGCCCTTCGAATGACAACAATTTGCAGACGTAGGACTCGGGATGTTAGTGTTTGTTTATGATCGCGGCAAATATCTTTTGGGACAGTGGCAGTACAGAGGAAAGTAGAGAGTTCTATTAGCTCCTCTTTGTTGGGAGGGTGGAGGGAGAAAAGGACAATGTTGGGAGGTGGTATGAAGATTGATGACGGCCGGGAAGGGAAGAGAGAGTGCGGAAATGTTTGAAAATAAGGTGCCTTGCTTCCTTTCCTTGTTGAATCTCTCTGTCATTTAATATGTGCAAATTGCAATCGTCCAAACATTTGTTCATAAACTCTCAATGTCATGTCCTTTGCTTTGTGAAATAATGCAATATTTGCACTGGGTATTATACAATAGCTATTTCGAAGCATATTGCACTTGTCCTTTGCTTCGAATTTACTTTGTACTCAACAAAAAATGTAATCTGTTTCATTCGGAGAAAGAACAACTTTATCTCAGCAATAATTTCTAGATTCAAAAGACAGACTTAATTAACTTGAAAGAGATTTAATTTATTCCTTCAAATCACGATAACAGGAGAATTTTTTTTCAACAGTTTTTTTTTAGACAAATTATAATAACAATAAGTAACTAAAATCATAGAAATGTTATTAATTTATAAAGCTCACAAAAGGATAAATGAACATTTTATATATATTTCTCATGCTTAATTAGCCTTGAATTTATGTTCCATTTTTCTTTTTATTGTGTCCCATCTGTAACACAGATATTACAGTATACAATATACCGTACAGTATATTTAGTACATATTGTATATATTATTAGACAGTTTTGATTACTGACAACTTAAATGGAAGGGAAATGCAAAATTCTTTAATTTGTAATAAAAAAGTATTTAATTTTTACATTATGATTTCTGAGTTTATACTTATTCAAAAATTTGCTTTTTGTGTCTAATTTCCGCTCAGTGGGAAACACGAGTTAATTGGATATATATATATAATCGCATGGGTAGTAGTATCGCATGGGCAGTAGTATGAGTAGTAGTAGGTAGAATCGCATGGGTAGTAGTAAAGATAAACAACAGATACAGTATAAAAATTATACAAGTGTATGCTCCAACAACGTCACATCCGGAGAAGGAAATCGAAGACCTATACGAGCAGATACAGAAGATTTTGGGATTTTGGATAGTAGCAAATCGCATTACAAAATTGTAATGGGAGACTTCAATGCGAACGTAGGAAAAGTAGAGCAGTGACACGAAAGTGGGAAACTTTGGATTTTTAAGAAACAAGAGAGGAGAGAAGTTAGTGGAATTCTCAGAAGCCAACAGACTGTTCATTTCCAATACATTTTTCAAGAAACCACCCCAAAGGAAATGGACATGGGAAGGCCCAAATGGGACCAAAAACGAAATTGACTACATTCTATCGAATAACAGGGAAATTCTGCAAGACGTGTCTGTTATGAACAGTTTCAAAATCTCGAGTGATCATAGGATGGTGAGATGTCAGCTGAAACTAAATGCTAGACTTGAGAGAAAGAAGCTTCTCAGAGGAAAACTTCCATTTTTAAATCTGGAAAATCTAGGGGAAAACAGAAAGACATTCGAGATAAAACTAAGCAACAGATTCAGCGCCTTGGAAGAGTTAGAGGATGAAGAAGACATCAATAGCAGAAATAAAATACTGACCGAGATAGTAAGAGCAAGAAAATGGCAGGCACCAGAATGAAAAAAAGGGAGCAAAATCTCAGAAGAAACAAAACTCTTGATGAAGAAAAGAAGGGAAATGAAAGAAGAGGACAATTACATAAAGAGCATTGAATATATAGAACTAAATAAAACCGTAACGAAGAAAATAAGTGAGGATGTACGAAGATATAACGAAAACCTTGTAAGAAATAAAATCGAGGAAAACAAGAGCCTGAAGAAAACCAAACAGCAGCTCATGATAGGAAAAAAGCAAATAATTGCAGTTAAGAAACCAGACGGGACCGTAACACGAAATAAGGAAGAAATTATAAAAATATTTGAAAATTTCTACGAAGAATTGTACTACTCCGAAGAAGAGCTAGGAAATTAAGATTCACAAGGAAGGATCACGGTTCTCAAACACACAGGTCCTATTTACACATAATACATCGCAAGCAACATAACGAGATATATAGATTACCAAAATTTAAAGAGCCATGGTCCAGGGGAGGGGAGCTAGGGGCTCCGGAACTTCGAAGTTAAGGTAAGGTAAATTAATTGTATGGGCGGTAAAAGCACTATGGCTTACGCCCGTCCCGAACGGAACTTCGAATGTCACAAAAATGTATATAAAGGCAGTAGTGAGGTTTTAATGGAATATCTTGAAAACGGGAAAAGTAATCAAAATAAAACTTGCACAACATATAAATGACCACAAGTAGTAACAAAAACCATAAGCAGTGTTGCCATCTAGGAAGCAGTGTTGCCAACGCAGAACAAAGTTACATTTTTTTAAAAATAGCAGTATATACCAATTAATGCACAGTGGAAAAGTACTGGCAATAGAAAAGAAAATAGTACAAGTTGGTTGCACAGTGTTGCAACCTATGGAAGATATATGAGCTAAAAGTTGTCGGGTTTGAAAATATATGTGGAGACACAGGCCAATATGCTGGTATCTGGAATAACAGTAAAAACGCTAATCAGCACTTGTGAGGTTGGGGAATAGTGAAAGCATTGTCACCACTGAATGGAACCACGTGTCAAATAAGATATATTTAAAAGGCATTAGGAACAAACAAAAGAACATGTTGACTGCTGATACCATAGTGTTGCAATCTTGGTGTTGGTGTGATATATCTTCCATAGTTTGCAACACTGTGCAACCAACTTGTACTATTTTCTTTTCTATTGCCAGTACTTTTCCACTGTGCATTAATTATATTGCTATTTAAAAAATGTAACTTTATTCTGCGTTGACAACACTGCTTTCTAGATGGCAACACTGCTTATGTTTTTTGTTACTACTTGTGGTCAGTTACATGTTGTGCAAGTTTTATTTTGATTACTTTTCCCGTTTTCAATATATTCCATTAGAACCTCACTACTGCCTTTATATACATTTTTGTGACATCCGAAGTTCCAGAGCCCCTAGCCCCCCCACCCCCTCCCCTGGACCATGGCACCTTAAATTTTGGTAATCTATATATATCGTTATGTTGCTTGTGATGTATTAGGTGTGAATAGGATTTGTGTGTTTGAGAACCGTGACCCGTCCTTATACGGCCTATACTATACCCTTACTATAAAATAGGCCGTATGTAAAAAATATATACGTATATAAAAATAGGCCGTAGTATATTCTTTATAAATTGAAGCCGTGCGAGGCAAAATTGAGATAAGCCATAGTTCCACCTCGTATCGTCGTGTTCTACATATGGACACAGATTTTGCGGAAGCAATGTTCGGATTTCGGATGTCCGATTTTTAAGCCTAGATCAATTGACCATGTATTTCCGGACCAGAAGTTGTTACGTCCATGGTTTCGCGTCATAAGGTAGGTCGTGTTTGTTAATACCGTCATATTCATTTACAGTAACATTATATTGTTAAACGCCCAAATTATCGTTTATGTTGGTTGCTTTGGTATATGCGTGACAAAATTCCTCCTGATACGAAGTACCCTAATGTCTTTATAAGATAAGATAAAATTAATTTTATGGGCGTTAACAGCACTATGGCTCACCTCCGTCCCGATTAATGTCTTTATAAACAAATGTTTTTCGTACTGTAAAGATAAGTATATTTTTGCATTTTGGTAGCATCTTCCAAACAATAAAATGGACATGATTCGTTTTTTATTAACCAGTACCTGGTCATAGTTTCATGGCTACAGGACATTTGGCAAAATAGAGAGACAAAGAAAATGGATTGAGAAAGTTGCAGCGTCTTCCATACTGATAAAGTTAATAAAAGAGGCACAAAATGCTTCATCCTTTGAGGTAGTCTAGCTGAAGCATGAGGTCATAAATGACATGCAGGGTGATAGTATCTTCCTGTGATAAACGCCTATAACTTGAAATACGTTCTCGATACCATCATACGTTCCATACCTAACATAGAACAGTTAAGGGGAAGAGGTACAGTTAGACAGTGTACTAACACTTTTGGTCATATTACAGAAACAAGAAAGTCAATTTAAAAAAGCCCTAATACGGAACTGCCTAAAGAATGTCTCCTTCATTTAAAAATGTAATGGGAATTTTAGGAGCAAAACTGACCTTGTAGCATAATTTTAAATGTAGATGCTCTTGACGCCATACATTTTAAATGGGGGAGAAATACGGAGAAGAAAAAAAATCACTTTTTTCGTGTAAAACGTGGCTTATTTTTTAAAACCCTTGACAGGATACTTCTTTTTAGTATCCTCTTTCATTTTATGTATCTTTCCCCTCCATCCTATGTACCAATTCTTTGTGAGGCTATTAAAAATGAAATTCCTATAGTAATATATGGGCTTCTGTCTTAGTCATATCATCCACCAGATGCTCATAT
>JAGDQP010040568.1:1092-17246 GCA_022664845.1 Lepisma saccharinum | reverse complement strand
TGCTGTCTATCCCTCCAGCTGAACCAGTAGGGAATGATTTAAGCGCCTTAAGTAACTCGTTGGACGTAACTTTATTGACATCAATATTATGATCTATTAAGTTAAGAGGAGCAAATGCATACGGGTGCGGAGGATGTTTTTCTTTTAAGGCCCGGAAAATGGTGGGGTCTGTTGGGGCGAAGCTGTCTTCAGAAATTAGAAGTCTGACAGCACCATGTATGTCGCCATCAGAAAGTTTGTTCTCAATATGCTTGATCAAGACATCGTTGGATGATTTGTTAACATTCTTATTATGTTTGTATTTATTGGGCATGACAGTCATTGGATTAGTTATATTATCATGAGTGCTACTGGACCAAAGTTGAATTCTCTGTTTCACCCATGTAGTGAGATTGGAGATTTTTGCGGATTTTGAAGGCATGTTGAGAGTGATGTATGGGAAGAATAAAAGTTCGATCCAGTGTTCCATATTATTAGATGTTACAATCTTCTGAAGGATTTCAATAAGAGCCTCAGCCATAGCATTTCTTGCTCCTCGAGGACCTCTTCGCAGAATGGGCACTTATTGCCAAACCATCAATCAGTTTAGAACTTTGACCTGTAATACTCCTACCTGAAATCAAGTCACGAGCAAAGGAAATTTGATTGGGTGAACAATATTTAGCGCTAGGCACAGATGCTCTCTTTTCCTTGCTGCTGTCATTATGACATTTACCGTTGTGTATCATTAGTCAGAGTGAGAAAGTATTTATTACATTTTGAGCAGAAATAATTCCAGGAATTAAAGCTGACTCCAGCAGAAGTGCAGGACATATGTTGGACTTGATTATTCATTGTTATTTCATTGTTAAAATAATTTATGTTTAAACTTGGAAGATATTGCTATTGTTGAAGAATTCAAAATCGTTAACAAACAATAACTGAAATTTCCTTTCTTCAACATGAGACAAAACATGAATTGAACAAAATCACATCCAATATGAGCGAATCCATGTCGATTAACAGATCACTCATGTAGGGCAAGACACCAGAAGAAAACAACTCGCACTACATAGAAATGCTCTGAAAGATGGAACAGAGTCAACATGACACCAAACAAATTTCTAGCACCGACCAGCGTCTCTGAACTATGAAGTATCACCAAACACCTCAGGGCATGTAGAAAGACAAGAGTGGAAACACATACACCAATTAATCACAATTACTCGTATATCACTAAAATTCGCGGAGCCGAACTAAAACACGTCTATACGGATCCAACAATTAACAACAACTGAATAAAAAATATTTATATTCAATGTTTTAAAGCATTGTAGTATTATTGAACAGTAGTATTAGTAGAAGTATTTATATTATTATTAGCAGTAGTAGTAGAAGTAGTAGTGGTAGTAGTAGTCTGCCTGAGTCTTAGATGCCGAAAGGCCATAAATAAGAGTCAATTAATTCAATACTAGTAGTAGAGTAAGAGCTGTAGCAGATCTGCACCATAGGGGCGCAGTCCCCGGAAAGTCTGGTTAAGATAAAGGTTGCGCAGCCCCCCCTAAACTCCCAAAGTAGAGGCGTAGTCCGCCACGGGGAAGTGAGTATTTGTGAGAGTCACGATGACTGTTGCGAACATATTTTATTAACCCCGCACCAACGGGCAGGAAAATCAGTTAGTAACTGATAAAGTATAATTTGGTATTTTAATGAAATCTTATGTGAACAAGATTCATTTATGCCTTGTAATTTACTAAATTAAGGAAACATAAAACAGAAAATACACGTAATAGTATAAAGCAAGCTTATTCAAAACTGAAACATGAGAACAAAAAAAACACACACACAGAAATAAACATCGATTTAACAAATAAAAAGTTTAAATGTGTTTACAGGGGTTCGTGCCTAATCGTAATATCAATCTAGATACAGGAATTGCCTGTTGAAACTTTGAGCCTTTCGTGTAGGCGTCAACGCGAAACATTACGTCACAGATTATCAGCTTCTGTTGTTAGCGAGTCAATCAACTGTGGCAAACGCTTTCTTACACAAGTCCAGCCAAGTCTTATCTTTTGAGAAATTTTGTGTGATTCAAGACGGTATGAGTCATGTTGCCAATTTTAAATACAGTACTCCACAAGCTACAATAGATACTGTATAATTTGCCGAAAATTAAGATAAATTATGAATGAAAGTCATTTGTGAAATTTTGTGATGTTCGTTGGTGAATGGTTTGCTTAAAACCAACAAAATAATATTAAATAGCCATCAACACAAGTATTTTACACAGTTGTGAAGAAAAAATATAATGTGTGACGTCTTTATCGAGGATCTGAGTATGAAACTGAACCAAATATTAATTAGTATTTCAAGAAAATCAAAAGTTCAAGTTTAATTAAAGGTTTTTCATTCAAAATTTAATTTAATTTATCTTTTATCTAAACAAAGAAGTCCATCCTTTAAAATATACTTGAAGTGAAATAAAAGGATTATTTAAAGCAATTTATGAGAATGTGGTAATAGCGGCGATCCGTTTCAGGCTTAAGCACCAAGTGCTGTGAATCCTTACTCAACCAATCTGTCCGTCTCTCGACAACTTCCAACTCAGAAACTACTAAGACAACATAAAGCATGATATCATACTGCCTACTGCCAAGCAATTGTTGGGAGTTATTTGAGAAAAAAGTTAAGTGAACAGATTGACAACTTCTTTGTAGCAATAAAGTTATATCTGCTGTCTTGTTAACGATTTGCCGGGATAACGGGGCACATGACAAAAAAAGGATAGCCCCGTTAAAAACAGGACGTCCAGTCATCCTACTACAAAGTGTCGAAGCTCCATGAATAAAATTTAATTCAATAAATTCATTTAGAGAATACATTTAACCGCATATTTCTCTTGCTTTATTGAAACTAGCAGACAATAGGTTCGCTTTTCTGACAATTTTTCCCTCACTCGTAACGTAATAAAAATCATCCTATCAACAGTTTGTAAATACTGAGGATAATATAATTTAAATGAATTAATCACACCGTTTTGCATTCCTGAAAAGATATTCAGGGTGGAGAGAGGACTCGAACTGACAACCGTTTACTTCGCGGTCGGCAAGCTTAACCATTACGCCACAGAGGACACTGCTATATTGCACTTTCATTAGCGTTTATTAGCACAGGATTGAATGACAGTCTTCACTTCGAAATTACAAACCAATATTGTGTCTTTCTTCTCGCCTTCTCGTGGTTATAATAGCTTATGCTACATGATTATGGAATGCATATGTTGTATCTGTAACTTTTGTTTTGTGTAATGTTTTTCGAATGAAAGAACATTGTCTGTAATCTCAGTTGCTGGTAATACTAAAGATATACACTGTTTCATAGAGCCAAGAGAAATATCTCTTCTTTCCTCTGAATTTCCCTGTCAATTTCCCTATGTTTCCAAATCTCTCACTTTTGGACTTAATTTTTCTCGATCATTTCTTCATGTTTCTGTTTTTTCGTTATAATTTCATTATCCATTAATATTTTTGTGACAAAATTTCAAGAAATATTCGTCTTTACGTACTTCACGTGTTTAACAATTAATCGAACGCCAGAATTCAAGGAGAAAAATATTATTTGTCAAAAACTGTCAAATAAAGACATGCGAAAAAAAATTTGAGCATGAGTGTACATAAATCGGTGTCCATATAGGGCTATGAAGAAGAATATATGCAGAATGGTGATACCTGAACTTCATCACTGCTGATGTGAACATATGATAATGAACACGTAGCTGAAGCAGTGCTGTAGCCCGTGGCGTACAAATTAGGATTGAAAAAACGTAAACATTTCTTTGTGAATGACATTATCAAAACAGCGTTTTTCCCGTCTTGCCATATCCACTTGCACTATAATCTGTGCTTCCAGTTTGTCAATAGCAAGTTTATTAAGTTTCTTCATTTTTATGTCCATCACCATCGAAAAATATCCTTTCACACGCAGCATTTGAATACGGGAACGACAGTACAATATTTTCCAGTTTACTTATAATTGGGAATTATAATTTTTGAGATTAGAAATTACTTCCCCGAATCGGTACTCAGTTTTAGAAGTCCTTCCTTACCAGGCTGAGAAAAGTAATCGGACATTGTTTCCCTTTCATCTATTATTGGGAATATCAAGAGTATTGATTGGAATCTCAAAAGTATTAAGACAGCCGGAACTGTCTTAAGCTGAACCGAAATTCTATTCAGGGCAGTAGAGAGGTCAAACAATCTAACTTCATGGCTATTGATATGATCTTGTTTAGAGAATATTTTCATAGATTCTTGGAAATATCCATACAACTTATTCGAAAACGCTTATTTTCTCCATGCTTGCTCAATTTTAGAAAGTTTCTTCCTTGATTGACGTACCTTTCTAGGTGTAGACGGGCCTTCCTGCTCTTCTGAAGACATATTCTTAATAACTCACTAAAGAAAACAAGTACACTCTGACTGAGTACGAAAATGTGTGAATTTCTCACGTTTTAGAATGTTGTCCAACCACCTACTCAGTGAAACTCTAAGACTGGTGTAATACAGAGCAGAATTCAGAAAATACCCGCAACAACATTACAAATAACGTTCAGAAATTACCCGCAACCACGCTATAGAAGTAACGACTTCCACAGGTGGAAACCAGCGTCCGGAGATTAATAATACATTGCCTTCTCCAGAATGATACTCAAGTTTCTTCAAGTTGTTTTAAAAATGCATTAATATTAAAAAAATGTACTTACTTTGAAGTTTGTAAATTTTATAGGAAAAGTACCTACGATTTTGAAGGTTTCTTAGTTAAATTTTCCTACGTAAAAAAGGCATAAATTTACCTATGCGCAGGGAAAAATCCCTACATCTGGCAACACTGTAATCTTTGGACCGTTGGTTCATGCAAGGCTGCTCTAATAGAGAATAATGTAATTTCGTTAAGAACGTGAAGCCAAACGTCACAGCGTAGTCCCATTCAGTTAGTCGTTTACTCCAACCAAAACATTGTTTACGACTAACCAAAATATGGTTGCAAGCTCTGCTAACCAATCAGGTGTGTCGCGTTGGTTGATGCTCTGTTGTTTTCTGGCTTCACTTTTTTGCTGGCAATGAAATAACTATAAGCAAATTCCCTATTAGAACATCCTTGGGTTGATGTTGCTCACTGTTGTCAGGTTCCCGTCCTAACAATTTTGTCAAAATTCCCCTGGTGTTAAATTTACTCTCAGAATTATCGAAACTTAATATATTTTTTGAATTTGAATTTATTGGGCATATAAAGGGCAAAACAGCATACAAAAGCCAATACATGCCACTATATAATAGATTAAAGACAAACATTACTATATCCAAGACATGCTATAATTTAACTATC
The DNA here is from genome assembly GCA_022664845.1 of Lepisma saccharinum. Taxonomy (NCBI): domain Eukaryota; kingdom Metazoa; phylum Arthropoda; class Insecta; order Zygentoma; family Lepismatidae; genus Lepisma; species Lepisma saccharinum. The sequence continues at coordinate 11,882 of JAGDQP010040568.1, read as the reverse complement.
TTGGTGCAATGCTGACTATAGTACATATTAATATATCAGTTACGTACAATATACAATTATCATCATGCAAAAAGCTATAATAATGCTAAGTTATATCTGATTGAAAATAAAATAAAACAATACAAAATACCAAATATTCTTTGCTAGTCAGTAAGACTCAAAATTTTATGGATGTTTTGAAAATTTGGTAAGTTACAATGTCCTACTGGACAATATTTTGATGAACTTCACTTTTTGATAATTTTAATGAAATAGCCAAAAATTGTACTTTTGGTGTACTAGCATAGACCTCATAATAGATAGACCTAGCATGCTTCCCTATTTCTGGCTGCGCAAAATCTAATGGGTTTTTGTACAGGAGCGCGTGATTTTGAATCCATCCGCTTAGTTGCTCTTGCATCGATCACATAATAGAATATGAGGTCGATGCCATTGCAACCTAGCGGATGAACTCAAAATCACGTGCTCATGTACAAGAAAATATTAGTTTTAGCGCAGCCAGAAATGGGGATGCGTGCTAAGTCTATCTATTATGAGGTCTATGGTATTAGTAGTGCACAACTGTATACCTGTCGTTGTGGTACAGTGGTTCCGGTCATTTTGGACTTCACTAGAAGCAAAATTATTTGGAGATGTTTGTTTGTCATGCTGAAGATGTAATATATGATCAACCTTAGATATATCACGGTCGGTTATGAGTAATTTTCAGGCATATTGACGTATCTGCTAAGTGTGTCGGTTTTATTCTGTGAATTACGCACATGTTTTATTTCGAAATCGTATTCATTAATATAAGATAATATTCTTTCAATTTTGGAAGATCGCAAAATTGAGCGAGTGTAGAAGGAATCGGTTTGGAATCTACAAGTAAGGTAAATGGTTTTCCTAGCAAATAATAATTGAAAGCTTTAAGGCACTCTGCAACTGCTAGTAATTCAAGAACATGGATTGATTTATTTTGGTCAACTTTTGGTATTTTGCGCGAAAAATATGCGCACGGTCGCCATGACTGATCATCGTCAGGATTATCCTTAATGCTACATTGCTCTAGAATTCCTGAAAATGAAGTCGTACTACTGTCAGTATAAACTCGTGTGTAATCTCTAAGATCGTAGTTTTTCAATATTGGGGTAGATATTATTGCCGTTTTCAAAGATTTAAATGTACGTATGTGCTTATCGGTACACAAAAATTTCTGGATCTTTCTTAGGTCATATAAACAAGATAAGATATCAGAAAGTTATTTAGTAAAACGCTGGTCGTACGAACAAATTTAAAAACGATCGAAGTTTCTTGACGGTGGTGGGTTTCTCAAAATGTTTAACTGCATCTAAGATTTTAGTAGGTACAAAAAAATCCACGGTCACATAACTAATAACCTAAGGCGGTAAATTGTGATTTTAGTATTTCTGTTCTCTGCAATGAAATTTTCATGCCTCTATTTCGTATTGCTTGAAATATTTCGCGCAGAATGGTTACCATTTCTTCAGGTGTGTCTGTACTTAGGACGTCATCGAGATATACTGCGTTGTTTTAAGGATAAATATGAGATAATGTATCGCTCATAAAGGCGTGAAAAATTGGGGCGACTGACTTGACCCAAGGAGGAGTCTTTTAAATCTCATTCGTTGTTTTCCCTCTAAACTGAAAGCTGTATAATTACTGTTTGAATGATGTAATTCGCATTGCAAAAATGCTTCATACTGATCAACCTTTGCATACCATAATCTACCTGAAAGACGTGATACAATGTGTGGAATCGATTCCAGATTCGTCCATAAATGTACTAGGTTATTGTTCAGATATCTTAAGTCATGAACTGATTTTATACTGCCATTTGGTTGTACTAGAAACATTACCGGGTTGTTAAAAGGCGAGTGACAAGGTTCAATTATGTCACGCTTCAATAGAAGGTTCAAATCCTCATCGACGTGGTATTTTAATGCAATTGGGATTGAATAAGAACGACGAAAATAAATGATATTATTCTTGGTAATTATTCTGTACGGGAAGTCTCGTATTTTCCCGATTCTCTTCTCATCGAAAACAAAGGAGTCTGCAAATTCATATAAAAGTTTAAAAAATTGTTCTCTACTATTTTGTGGGGACTTCATGACCCACGTCAAATTCAATACAAATCTATCTACTTCAAAATTTCGTTTTTCTTCGTCAGACATATCTTCCTCTGTAGTTATTAAATTACAGTCTTTTTCAACTGGTTCATAAACGTTTTGTGCTTTGCTTAAAATGGTATGGCGTGGTAATACAATTTTGGAATCGATCGGATTGGTAATTTGAATCATGTTGTCTTCAGACAATAAAGAACGTAGTACCAAAATCTGTAGTTGCTCCCAGCGGCGGTTTTTCAGGTGAAGTGGGAGAAGCTGTACTTCACCTATTATTTTATTTCTGCATTAATTAAATAAAGAAAACACAAGTTTCAAAAATACTTAAATAAATATCATAAAATGCCAGCAAGAATAACACCAACTCGCTTTATTATTGTTTAGCCTACAAGCAATTCACAATACTGACGCCAGAAGGCGCCATCCGTCTTGCAAAGTAGGCTCTTTGGTTTCTCAGCAAAAGGAAGGAAGGATTTAGGATTGTCTCTAGCTATCTTCTTTTCTACTGACCTTGAGCCTTGAGCGGAAGTGAGGTCCACTATTTGTAGCAGAAGGTGAACTTCTGTCAGTCCATTCTGACCAATCAGAAGCGGCCTGGAGCTTAGCGTTGGCAGAGAACTACTCCTTTCTTTCCTACTCTGTGGCGCCTGTGAAGTTCTCTCTTGCTCTTTCTAAAAGAGATTCACTGCCCAATGCATAGTGAGATATTGGAATTGTTTTCTCCAAATCCCACCTTAGCAGGATTATGAATGGTTGCGACAGGGATGGAAACTACATGATAATTACCACGGTCGTAAGGAATTTCATCGCCGTACGATGTATAATCCAGATTTTACTACTAGAAAATATATAGTGAATTGGATGCTTAGCATCTTAGGTAAAGTCTATGTACGATTTTAAAACCTAGTAAGTTGAGCCATCATCACGCTTTTAAGATAAAAAGAAGAGGAAAATTCAAAAGTATGTTGCGGACGAACTAGAAAAATTTCAACGTAAATATAACTATCCAGTCGCTGAAGTCTTCTCACTCAGTGTTGAATGCAGAGAATTCAGGAGTTGTGTGGGGGTGGGTTGTGTGCGCTAAAAGAGGAACTTTACTTTCTAGAACAATATTTTATCTTTTTCTATGGCTCATAACAAACTCCCTGGAGAATTTTGAAGCTCCAATGGGGATTTCTCTCGCCCCACCCTCTAGGTTCATCATTAGTACCATAAGATGTAATTATTATACACGCATATCTGATTACGCCTATCTCGAAGCCAAGTACTCTCCTTTGGTGCTGGGGTCGTCGGATCGATCCCTGTTCATGCTATGTGGGCTTTATGGTGAACAATCACCGTGTGCGTGGGTTTTCTCGAAGTGCTCCCGTTTCCTCCCACTTTCTTCATTCCACCAATTCATCCTATCATCTTCGATACAGCCTGAGCCATAGTTGCCTAAAGGCCTTAAAATGAATTTTAAAAAATCGAAGCCAATTATGGGAGTTACTCTGTCCATCAAATGTTAAAGCCACAATTTCCCACTTAAATGGGAAAATAAAAATATATCCTCGTCATAATCCGCAGCATATACAAATTTGATGAGTGACAAATATTTATATTAGCTTTATATTAGTAACATAAATATTTATATTTATAAAGCTTTAAGAATATTAACTTGTCGCATCTTCACTATTAGGTTTTAAAGACTGCTTAAGAATCTTGTCGGTGATAAAATGATCGTGTAAGTTTATATTGCAGATACATGCATTGATTATTTATATGAAGAAAATTTTAATATTAATATCTACTCAATGCATAAAATGAAAATAGCGAAATAAGTTTACTAGATAGAGAGACTCGCTCAAGCAGGTACTGACAAAACCCTCCAAGATTTTCCCTGGTGCGTGAGAATTTCATCCACGGTAGTTGATTCCGAATATCATCCCAACCAGGGATAAATCTTTATATTTCCATCCAAACAGATAGTAGGTTGAAAGTTACAAGCAAATACTAGTTCGTAATTTATAACAAATCGAACACTGCCTAAACCTTTACCATGGGCATAATACAGATTAAAATGTTTACATTCGCAGTTAATGTGGTCTAATGACAAAGATATCAGTAATTATTTAGGACAGATATTTAAGCAGATTATGAGGTAACAGAATTAGCAATAAAAGCTTGTGTAAAAAGGTATGAAATGGAACCTGTTGGTTTAACGTGAATAGAAAAATATATTGTTTTCGTAGATTTGTACCTAATATACGAGAGCCTGTTAGTTCATTAATCTGACGTCGGATGCGGTGCTCGACTGACTTAATCCAGAAGAGTTCAGCTCACAGAGTGTCGGGAACGTGTCCCGGGTGTTGTTTGTGGAAACTTAAACTTAACTACTCGTATTTCTTTGAGACTTGCGAAGTAATTAGTACTAAAATGACATAAAAGGGAAGTTTGCGAAACATTCTTGTATCTTATTGAGTTTCTGTCTACTATTTCCTTCATTCTCTTCATGGAACCAACGCTTGATGGACAAATCATTTCTATGAATTTTGTCGTAGGCATTCTCGGAATACTGCGTTTAAGAAAAATGCCAATTCACTCAATGTTAAGGATGGTGTGCAAAAGGCTAAAATATTAAAGGTTCTGATGTGGAACCGAAGGGAAATTACGATACCAAAATGTGGTCTAGTTTTGGTCGCTTTTTGCCTCATATGCAGCTCTGAATAAGTGCTATATTAATCTAAAAGAGAACCATACTTTTATAGGAAGAAAAAATCTATAATTGCATTAAATACGTCGTGAGAACATAAAGCAAAGTTTTAAAAAGAATGCTCAAGTTTATTTGTGGAGTTACATTTAAATTTTAATATTCAAGGCCTTTGGGAAACATACTTTGGCTCTGGCCGAATGGATAATGAAGCGAGAATCGGTGGAATGACGAAAATGGAAGAAAAAACTGAAGAGCCTCGACTCCCCGAGAAAATTCACGCACAAGGCCTTTGTCCACTACAAAGCCCGCGTGGAACGAACCGGGGACCCCACGCACCAAAAGTCCCATGGAGTTTCACTGTTTGAAAAATTACTTAATTACAAACTCAAGAAAAGTGTTATTTCTATTTCAATCATAAATGTACTTAGCACAGCCATGTGAAGGTGTGGTTATTTTGAAGAGAAGTAGCAAACTGACTGAAACCATGTATTTGGAAGGTAGAAAATCAGTATTAAGGAGAACAATATGAATTAATAATTGCATGGTGTATTGGGGAGGGGCAATCCAGCAGAATGCTCAACATTGAGTAATATAAGTAAATGGCATTAAGAATAAATCGGTAAAGTCTGGATATTCAGGATAACTATTACCAGTAGCTAATATGAAAGCGTGTTTACATATAAATGCTTTGGTAGAACTTCACCTACTGTTTCAACCACGAGCCGCCACTGGTTGCTCCGCTAATTCAAAATTTGTTCAATCAACATTTCATGTTTCGTTTTTGGTTCTAAAAGACCTAAACGTATATTTGCTATTGATTTTGGGGGTAAAAATACCCTGTGGTGGAAAAATAAGGATCCTTCTTGTGGTGGAAAAATAAGGATCAAATTTATTTTCCAGTGTTTCAACTATGAATTTTGACAAGAAACAATTCTTTTGTGAACCTGTTGTATTTTCTTTCCGTGGATTTTTTTTCCGAAATGTTGTGTAAACGTATGAGTTTCGTAATCAAGAAAAGCATTGTGGTCGTCCAAAAATGAATTTCCGAGTAACATTTTAGGGCAAAAGTCTTTTACTAACCAAAATGAAATGCAAAATGTTTTGTTTGCTATTTGAATTCGCAGAACAACATATTCGTGAAGTACTAATTTATTCTGAGTGATGCCTGATAATTTAAATGTTCCGTGTCGAATTGATTTCTTGTTTTTAACTACACTTTTGGACAAAATATTAATTTGGCTACCGCTATCAATAATCACATCGTACTTATAACGTTCATATTCTACTGTTATTTTTGTCATATTCTTGTGAACAATTAATTTTGTACGATTTTTTAGTACATAATGGATGCCGTTTGCCAGGGAGAAACTTCGTTTCTGTCGCTGGAAATCTTCGTTTAAATTTTCTTGTGATTTGTAATTTTGACTGTAACCGCAATCAGGTTGTGAACCACAATTTGTCATATATGTTCGACCTCGTTGATGCATTTTTTACTTTAATTCTGTTTTTGTCGTGGTCGCGAATTGTACTTTTAGTAAGTTTTGACCGTGTCGTTGATTGTATTGCGGTGTGGGTTGTCTACCTTGATTTCTGTATTGATTACCGTAATATGGAGGTTGATATTGAGGTCCGCTATAGTAACGACGCTGTTGCTGTGGATAATATGTCTGTTCTTCATACTGGTAGTACTGATTTTGATAGTGTTGTCGTTGTGGGATTTGAAACTGTGGTCTCCCGTATGTGAATCGATCGCGTTGCCTGTAGTGTGTGTAACGTTGATTACGTGAACTATTATTATTATTATTGTATCTGTTTCCGTTATAATTACGTAGATTATTGTTAGAAAATTAAGTTCTACCTCTGTAACGTTTGTTGGAATTAAATTTTCGTGACGAAAATTGTTTTCGCAGTGGCCTGTTATTGTTTGGAGGCAACGATCCTTCATTATCTTGTAAACTACACTTTTCAAGTTTAGTGTGCAATGTTTGCATGTCTTCAGGAGAAGGTTTGTGTTTAATTTTAACAGGACTAGACTTTGATTTCTCAACTTCTGAATCTGAACTCTATGTAAAGGAAGCTGTACTTTTGTTGACGGCAAGGAATAAATTGAAGAATATCGCTTCCTGTGTTTATTTTTCCGGTTTTCATTGTTCATTGCACGTATTCATTTTTCTACTATATATCGACCTGCCTCAAGTTCTACTAATTATTGTAAAAGTTCCAGAATAGTCTGGAAAACTTTAGTAGAGATGTTATCAATGTAATGAGGTCTTAAGCGTTGAATTATTAAATCCAACGCAGTTTCACTTGGTATATCTTGCTCTGATTTTAGGATTAATGACTCCATATCTGGCACATAATTATGGCTTTGTGTTCTCCTTGGCCCGTTGTGTTCTCTCCCGGAGAAGAACTCCTACTTCCGTACGTGCTCCTGGACTTCGGAAGTGTGAAATTAATTTATTTTTGAATTCCGAATATGTACCTCAATTCTGTCTCTGTCTTTTCCGCTGAAAAACATGATAGTGTTTGTTTACGTTTCTCGTCCGAAAACTCGTATGTATTCTATACTAGATCATCAAATGATCGCAGAAATCTTGCAATACAGTCTGTTTTTGAATTGAAACGAGGGAGTAGATAATGTGATGATAACACCATAAGTTTCGGTTCTGGAGTAGCCATTTCGTGTTCTGTTTCGTTATATGATTCGGTAGTGAAAGATTCAGTGTTCGACCCTAGCGGTGAATGATCTGATTCAGTTTTAAAGTTAGCAGAGCCCGAAAGTGATCATTGTGCAGTATAGATTGAATTGACCGAATGTTCTGAATCGGAAAAAGATTATGACCTAACTGGGGAAAGTTCAAGTGGTAACGGGTCTGGTTCTACTGACGGCGGTTCGGTTTCAAGTTGCGGTGAACTTGATTCTAGTTGTGTTTCTAAAGGTGTACCTCTAGATTGCAAATTATAGGGAAGATTTCGTGGTGTTGGCTTCGTCCTCTCTACTTTTAATTGTTGTAATGTACATTATGCACTGCACGAATGCCGTAATAAAACCTATATTGACTAACTAAAATTTAAATTGAATTGTAAAAATCGAACAAATTTCGGGATCTAACTCAAAATCATTAAGAAATAATCACGAACGCGCTCCATCATGATAAAGTACTGCCCTGTGGGTCAATAGTCGGGAAGGTACATAGAAGGCAGGCGCTAAACACTTTCTTAACAAAATGGGATTTTGGTAAAGCAAAGAATAATAATGACTTAATATCAACATTTATTGGAAGTCGTAGCTCACATTATATATCAAATACACAAAGATTACATAAAACAAAACATGGATTTACATAGGAGATGTCAACACATCCCGTCGACGTCGGAATTGTGGATCATGTTACCAATGAAGATTTGCATCCAAATTTAAACACATTGAGATATTGAATAGCAAATGAATTTAAAGAGCTCCAATCACAAAAATCATACCAATTTAAATTTATACACCAAACAACAACCTATTTCTAGAGACGGCAACATGTCTTTCGTATTTAAGATGTTTTCTGTTGTGTTGAGCTGTCGAATGATTTGCACTTCGTAATCAAGAGTTGGAATTGTCAGTTAACATTTTTCGAGTGGCTCAAGCGTGTTTCAACCAAATATACAAAGTTCTGTAATTTTTCTAAATTAAAAGTAGTCTCTGTTTCCGAAGATAACTGTTTGACGAATCTTAACGTAGAAATTTGGCTAGGACCAGAGTGCAGACTTCTATCGAAGCCAAGTCGGATACTCAATACGGTGGTTGAGCGAGTGAGCATGAAGAGAAGCATTTAATTAATGTTTATATCAGTATATTTTCTAATTGAAGGAAGTACTGGGAACTTTCATACGAGAGGAAATAGAACTCGAAACTGTTTACAAAATTTAAAAACACTTCTTAGAAAGGTTCTTGTGTTAACATTCACATAAACAATAGTTTTTTAGATCAATGCATGTCACTCGTAACAATTCTTATTTCTTGTGAACCAAGGTTGAATCATGGTTATTATCAAAAGTCTCCTTTCGTAGGAAAGTACTTATGAGAACATAAATAATCTCACTGTCTTGTGCTGCTCTCTTTTGAATTACGTAACAACAATTATATGAAATATTTTAAAAACAAATCTCCACAAAGAATTTAAAACAATTCTAGGGCCTAAAAATACTCATAAAGGAACATTTCTTTTTATTATCGTTTTTGCATTCATTATATTTAACAATTTTATAGGCCTCTTCTCTTACATTTTTACAAGATCCAGCCACTTAACATTTACGTTAACTCTTCCTCTCCCTTTATGACTAACCTTTATATTATATGGTTGAATTAACAATATCCAACACATATTTGCCCATCTTTTACCAGCAGGAACCTCAGTCCCCCTTATACCATTTATAGTATGTATTAAAATTACCAGAAATATTATCCGACCAGGAACTTTAGCAGTTCGACTCATAGCAAACATAGTAGCCGGGCATCTTTTATTAACTCTTTTACCAAAAACAGGACCTAACTACAGTATATCATTTCCATCACTAATGATACTTAGACAAATCCTATTATTAATACTAGAGTCCGCAGTAGCAATTATTCAATCCTATGTATTTGCAGTATTAACAACCCTATACTCGAGCGAAGTTACATATGTCAGCACCACAAAATCATCCCTATCACCTAGTAGATCAAAGCCCATGACCTTTAATAGGAGCCCTCGGAGCATTAGTCACTACCACAGGACTAACTAAATGATTTCATCAATTCAACCCAGATTTATTTTTCATAGGCTTATTAATTATTATATTAATAATAATTCAATGATGACGAGACATCTCTCGAGAAGGAACCTTTCAAGGTCTCCACACAACTCAAGTTATAACCGGGCTTCGATGAGGGAATATTTTATTTATTGTATCAGAAGTATTTTTTTCTATTTCATTCTTCTGAGCTTTCTATCATAGAAGACTAGCCCCAACAGTAGAAACTGGAGCGATATGACCACCAGTAGGAATTCAACCCTTCATCCAATACAAATTCCTCTACTAAACACTGCTATTTTATTAGCGTCAGGAGTAACAGTGACTTGAGCTCACCATAGATTAATAGAAGCAAATCACACACAAACTACTCAAGCTTTAGTTTTAACAGTATGTTTAGGCTTATATTTTACAGCTCTTCAAGCCTTTGAATATTACGAAGTACCATTCACAATTTCAGACGCTGCCTACGGCTCTATCTTTTTTATAGCAACAGGATTTCACGGACTTTATGTAATCATTGGTTCATCATTTTTAATAGTTGCCTACTTCGTCACATAATATATCATTTCTCCGCGAATCGCCACTTCGGATTTGAAGCAGCAGCATGATATTGACATTTTGTAGACGTAGTATGATTATTTCTATATATTTCGATTTACTGGTGAGGGGCTAATCTATCTATTTAGTATAAATAATATATTTGACTTCCAATTAAAAAATTCATATTAAATGAAACGGATAATATATACAATTCTAACAGCCGCTTTAATCATAATAACAATTACAATTATTATAATATGTCTAGCCTCCTTATTATAAAAAAAACAATTATTGATCGAGAAAAGAGATCCCCATTTGAATGTGGGTTTGACCCTAAATCATGCCCCCGCACTCCATTCTCAATTCGCTTCTTTCTTATTGCAGTAATTTTTCTTATTTTTGATGTAGAAATTGTGTTACTTTTACCTTCCACGATTACATTAACAACGTCCGAAATTATAACATGAATCACTGTAACAATAATTTTTCTCCTAATCCTACTTATTGGTCTATACCACGAATGAAATCAAGGATCATTAGAATGACCCACATAGGATAATAGTTAATTATAATATTTGGTTTGCAGCCAAAACGTGTTGGATGTCAACTTATCTTATTAATATAAAACAAGAAGCAATCCTAGCACT
>JAGDQP010040567.1:0-17246 GCA_022664845.1 Lepisma saccharinum | reverse complement strand
GGATCCTCACGACATGATCAAAAAAGGGAAATGTCACTGCCTACTTAAATTGTCTTTAAGATGCACGGCCAAACCAGAAAACAAGACTCTGTGGATACGATGCATATTTTGGAACTTTCGATCTCGTATGATCGTTTAAGAGTTTTATCTACTAATGTAGCCAATAAAGTTTGCCGATTGTACGAAAGAGAGAACATTGTCTGCCCTGCTTCACTGAAGTTCAATGTTTTTACTACCACCTGTTGTGACAACATTGACCACAATCCAACCTCATCGACGGCAATCGATTCATTCCATGGGACAGCCATTTCGATAATGCAGCATCCAGCTCATGAATACGATGGAACTCTTCTCGTTCTTACAAATATTGATGCTGCCAAAGACATACCAAAGCCGAGGAAAGTTCATTCTCTTCCCACGAACATTTCACCAAGTTTGCTAACTTTAAATGGAGTATCTTCTTTTGCACATGAGCAGCTTCTGATTCCTGCTATTTCAGAAGATGCACTTTCACTGGATATGCCTTGGGAAGATCAAGTCAAATCTGAATCTGGGGATCATTTAAATTGGGCATCCTATCATGAATCATTTCAGTGGCTGCCAAATCGACCAACAACAAATATTGCAGTTTTACCATTGTCTGCAGAACCGTCTTATTCACCTGTTATGATGCCGCATTCGATGAGAACTGTGGAAGTTATTGTAAGACATCTGAATGAGAAACAAACACCAGTTCTTGTTCTCGACCAGCCATTCTATACTATATGTAAACAAATTCAGTACGCCCTTCCAAATTGTTCCCTAGGAGAAAAGAAGTTTCTACTAATGCTAGGTGGGCTGCACATTGAGCAAGCTGCCATGTGAGATTTAGGTCATCTTTTGGAAGACAGTGGGTAGGTGGAGATATTGATCCAAGCAGAAATTGCAAGTAAAGGCAAAGCCGAATCCGCGCTTCGCGTTGTACATATCAAGAGATCCCGTTACGCACACGAAGTCACTGCTGCTGTTCTAACAGCTTTACAAAAGGAAGCATACATGGAAACTTCTGAAGGAGTGAACTCATCGGTTGACAAAATGTGGAAAGAACATCGCCGTGAAACACAGCCGCAGTTCCGATTCTGGGACACTATTTTGACACTGGAGTTGACTGTGCTCACATTTGTTAGAGCTATATGTGAAGCAAACTTTGATTTGTACGTGAAGTCTATTATGAACATAATTCCATGCTTCTTTGCATTGCACCACGTGCTCTATGCTCGGTGGCTTACAGCTCAGTTTTGTGACCTACTCTGCCTTGATACCTTGCATCCCGACGTGATGGCAGCTTTCTTACGAGATGCAAGGAAAAGTCAACGATCTTTTTCAGCAATGGTTCTGGACCAAGCTCACGAGCAAATTAATGCCATGCTCAGAGGAGAGGAGGAATTATCGGACTGACAGGAAGCCCGGAAACATTACGGAGGTTTCTTGTAGCATCGCCGGAAATATGCAAATACGTAGACACTGAATTGGCTTTTAAATGCAGAGATGACAATACAAAACATCACGAAGCATCCAAAACATTCACTGAAAATTTCAGAAACATGTTCAGTCGTTAAAAACGACTTTCGAAGATGCTGGTAATCCTTTTATGGAAACAACAGGAGAGCTTTACCGGGTTGATAACAAAGAAATAGTACAATCTAAAGGAGTTTCCACCCTACAAATGATGGAAAGTGCAGGGCAATCGCAGTTAACAAGATTTGTTGAAGAACTATTAAAGAATAAAGACAAGAAAGTTACTGACCCTTTGAAATGCAATAGGTTTCTCGTATACAAAAAGCAACAGAAGAGGCAAACACGTGTTGCTGAAAAGTGCACCAGCCTTAAAAATGACTGTGTATTATTTAGTTGCCTTTACATTGCATGCCAATATAGATCAGGCAACTTGGACGAATTCTTTAAACATGAAAATGAGTTGTACCCTTCGTCACTTTTAGTAGGAGAGTCACAATCACAAATAAAATTTGCTTAATTGCCTTGAAGTACTCCAAAACGAAGATATTTTTCAAGAACCTACAGCAGGCGTAAAGATTTTCGATGGAGCAGCTATTATTCATGTGATTCCTTGAGGATCAGCCAAAACTTTTGAAGAATATATCGAAGGTCGTGTTGTTGAATACTTGAGGAAGTAGCTTACAACAACGTAACGAATTGATGTGGTTTGGGACGAATATTTTCGTAACTCCTTAAAAGAAATGACAAGAGAATCCAGAGGAAGTAGTAGTAAATATCGCGTCTCAGCGAATGCTCCAATTCCCAAGAACTTCCCTCAATTTCTGCGATCAAATGACAATAAGCGACAGCTTTTTCACTTAATCGTCCCGAAGTTGATGGGGATCAGAGAAGTAAACAAAGAAGTTTATACCACAAAGGAGCACTCACTACGGCTACTAGATCTGACATGATGTTTAAGCCCGTACAACCACGAGGAAGCGGACACGCGGATGATGCTTCATCTGGCAGACACTGTCTACTGTGGATACCGAAAGATTCTCATCCGTACTGTGGACACAGATGTGGTGGTTTTAGCGATCAGCGGTTTTGAAAATCTGGCACTGGAGGAGATGTTCATTGCCTTTGGAGTTGGACAAAACTTTCGGTAAGTACGAAATTTCATTTTTGATATTATAAAGGATGTTTTTCGAAGTGTGCAACTTATCAAACATAATCCCGTCGGCATTGGGATGGACATTGGCTGTCGGAATATCAATTTCACAACATTCACAGAAATAACTTCTTATCTACTGTATAATAAAGACCAGGTATTCAGTACCAAAACTGCTAATAATATAGGTTCTCCACACATCGCTGGTCCTCCCGAGAAAAGATTGTTATATCTATAAGTAGGCCCATGCAAGCTGTTGCTCTTGGTGAGTTATCACTTCCCTAAGCGTAAGAATTTGTTTGTTTAAATGCACTCTTACACCTTCATGAAATATCCTTTTCCTCTGTACGCTCTTCTGACTTAAACACTGTAAACGATTGAAGCAAGTGTTGTTTCTTTATTTCTGGTACATAAGCGTAAGATAAATATCTCAGTCATTGGGACCATCAAAAGTGGTTTCACTTCCGATGTTCCACGCATTTACAGGATGTGATACCACCTCATCTTTTTACGGAAGAGGTAAGAAAAGAGCATGGGAAGTTTGGAACGCTGTACCTGAAGTGAGTTGAACATTTCTTGCATTGGCCGACGGGAAGATAGATGAGGCGATTCCTTCATTAGAGAAGTACTTTGTGCTATTATACGATAAGTCATCCGATTTAGATATCGTGAGTGCAGCAAGGAAGTTTTTATTTATTAAGAAAAGTCGAACGATTGACTGAATACCATCTACACAAGACGCACTGATTCAGCATGTTCGCAGAGCATCTTATCAGTCCATGATTTGGTCTCAATGTTTAAAACCCTTCCAGGACCTTCCCCAGCCAACTTCGTGGGGTTGGAAGGAAAATGAAGACAAGATAACCCAACAGTGGATCACGATCCCCATTGCAGGAGAGAGCCGTTGGTAGTTTATTAAAATCGGTTGTAAGACATGCTCCGAGAATCGATGCAAAAGCAGGTCGTCTTCATTGACCTGTACACCGCTTTGCTACTGTGGAGGAGATTGCGAATGAGCTGTTTTTAATACTTTCTTCATTTATTTTTTGGGTTCTTTATTTCTTCATAACTATTAATTTGTTGTAAATGACGTTTCGTAAAAGATCGATCAGGTATTCATGACAGTTATAAGTATGGATTGCTCTTATAAAGAAACAGTGATACCATTGTACTTATATTTGTGCTCTTTTTAAATGTGCTCTATTAAACAACTCTTGAAATCATGCATTGGAAATCATTATTTTCATTTTAATTGATTTGTGATCACCTAAAAAAATTGACAAGCTGAATACTTATTAAGGGGAAAGGGGGAATGATATAGATTACTTCGTTCGTCTTTCATTATTAATATAGTAATCAATGAAAATGCTGGAACTTATGAGGGCAATTGCCCCGCCTAATCCAAGTTACGCCTGTAGTTTAAGGGTAATTACTGTTATAGACAAAACACAATGTTGAAAGATCTTTTATGTTCTTTAAGTATATTTAGTACGAAAGCTGTGAGGCAACACTAGTCAGAAAATGAGCCGCACCATCGCCCTTGCATTTGTTTAACGGCGATTATATAGATATCCACATGCGAAAAGGTGTTTTAAATGGTATCAAATTAAAGCTTAATAAATGTTGTTTCTCTTTTATTCGAGACAAAATTGCGAATTTTGAGGTCCTGAAAAGTTATAATAAAAATGAAATGAAGAAAAATATAATTTTTTAATATTTTTATGTTTTTACGAGTTACCGTTATATTCACGTAAAATAAGAAAGAGTACTAAATTTTAGTACAAGCTCAGATCTTTCAAATAAAAAAAAGAAAATTAAAATCGGACAATGGATAGATGAGGTAGAGCTGTTTGAAAAAGTGGCCGCGGCCGCCATTTTGACCCCCTCCCCTTCCCCTCCGCCACGAAATTTTCGTTGGCCCCCCTTCGGAAATCATTCACGGGGAGTCAAGGAAGATGTGTGCAAACTGGGACCTTTTAATCATAAAATGCAGCGTCCAACCCCCTAACCACCGGACTAGAATAAAAAGTATTGAAAATCATAAAAAAAATAAGTTGTTGCATCAAATGTTGCCAGTATCACTTGAAGATGTCGCCCCATTCAAAGAAACATTTGCGTCCTTATTACTGGTAATTTGTTCGCAACTTTCCTGCATTATGTTGCCTTTAATTTCGAAAAGAAATAGGTTTTAAAGTACGATTATCGATGGAACTTTTCTCTGAATTAAAATTTTGTATATTTAGTAATTTTTTCAGACATTCTTGTGCAAGAATACGGAGGTAGTAATATATCAAAGACAGAAGAAGAAACTCGTCAAATAACATTTTGACTCTTTGATGATGTATTTCTTTTGTCTTTGTTATATTACTACTTCTAAACAACTAGTTTCTTTAGAACTTCTGCTCTGAAGGAAATTCCTGATAACCTTTTTTTGTCAACATTTCTCACCTTATTTCGAATTACTTTATTTTTCATTTCAATATTTTTTTCCTAATTAATTGAATATAATTTCACAATCTTCGATGTTACCCAAGTTCATTGGTGCGAGTCTCAGTTCCTTGTCTGGGGTTCTATTCATTTTCTTCTCACTTGTAATTATTCCACTCTATAATTAAATTAAATCCCAGGACGAAAGTGGCCTAAGTCGGCCCGAAGTCCATCCTGTGGGCCCTGCCTGCAATGGGTAAATTTACTTTATTATTATTATTAACTCGTCCAATAGTTCTAGTACTTCACTTTTAGATCTGATCGTATTTGTGATAATTTTAAGTCAATTATTGAAAGTGTAATTGATTCAAAGTAATCCATAAATAGCTGTAATGTTTTAGAAAAATATTAATTTCCAATTTTGTAATGCGGTTTGCCTCGTTGATTGAGTAATGTCACTTTTAACAGAGTTACGTGTCTACGATATGTGCTTTTATGTACCATATTTTTTCATCGTAGAAAACACTGGTGTCTCCTCTGGGTTTATATATCTGGTGTAGTAAAAAGTAATCCATTATTTTGCCAATAGATGGCTTAAGTGATCTGTAGCTCGTGTTGTATAAGTCCGATCGGGTTCAACGAGATGGCGTTCAAACGATGAGATTGCGTTCTATAAACACTGTTCAGATAGTTGTGATGAGTTGACTCAGTGTTGTGTGAGCGCGCGTCAAAATGGACACTAGCAAAGAGAAAATACGCTATATTTTACAGTTTTCCTTCGATAAAGGCGAAAACGCAAGCCAGGCGGCTGCAAATGTGAATAGTGTTTATGGTCCTGATACTGTAACAGCCAATCACGCGCAATTTTGGTTTCGTCGATTCCGTGCCGGTAATTTTGACGTCAAAGATGTACCACGCACTGGAGGGCCACGTGTCGAACATGTCGATAAAATCATGGACATTGTTGCATCCGACCGTCATGTAAGCACTGTTTCGATTGCCCCAGAGCTAAACATTGCACAAAAAACCGTGTGGAACCATTTGCATAAGTCTGGATACACAAAGAAGCTTGATGTATGGGTGCCACACGAGTTATCGCAAAAAAACCTCATGGACCGAATTTCCATCTGCGAATCGCTGCTGAATCGCAACAAAAGCGACCCATTTCTGAAGCGGTTGGTGACTGGTGATGAAAATTGGATCACTTAAGACAACGTCACGCGAAAACGGTCGTGGTCGAAGCGCGGTGCACCGGCGCAAACGGTGCCCAAGCCAGGATTGACGGCCAGGAAGGTTTTGCTGTGTGTTTGGGGGGATTGGCAGGGAATTATCTACTATGAGCTGCTCCCCTACGGCCAAACCCTTAACTCGGAACTATACTGTCAACAATTGGACCGTCTGAAGGCAGCAATCGCCCAGAAGCGGCCAGCTTTGGCCAATAGGAGAGGCATTGTGTTCCACCAGGACAACGCCAGGCCACACACATCGATAGCGACTCACCAGAAGCTCCGGGAGCTTGGTTGGGAGGTTCTTATGCATCCACCTTATAGTCCGGACCTGGCACCGAGTGATTACCATCTGTTCCTGTCCATGGCGAACACGTTTGCTGGTGCAAAATTCGCTTCAAGAAGGGCTTGTGAACATCGACTGTCTTAATTTTTTGCCAATAGGGACAAGGGCTTCTATGAGAGAGGCATCATGATATTACCTTCCAAATGGCAACACGTTATCGAACAAAACGGCGCATATGTGACCTAAATCGGATCATTCTAACTATGGTAAGTCAAGACTTCAATGTCATGCTAAAATAATGGATTACTTTTTACTACACCAGATATTTCCTTTAAGAAGCAATGACTGAGTCCAATGCATTAAGTCCACATTTAACGTATAATAGAGAAGTCTACTTTCTAAACGCAAAACCAATTATTTCGATAAAGAAAACAAAATATAATTATAATTATTTATAACAAAAAGACATATTTAGTCAATTTTGTTGTCTGACACCGTTACTAGTCGCTTTAGTTCACATCTATCACTGCGTTCCACCACAGATCAACCGTCATCTTTTCCCAGACAAAATGTTTACGAAACTCATGTAAATTTTTTAAGCACCTCACTTACTTGTTTTCCTGTAGGGAGGATTTTTTAGAAAAAAAAAATCGCAAATAATTCTATTGTACGACATTATATATCTCAACTCTCGACCACCAAGTTTTGTTTTGCTGATATAGACAAGTAGAGTATTGTATAGACCTACTTAATGTTGGCGTGCTTGATATAATATGTTTGAAGTTAGACATTAGTGATGTTTATTCGTAATGATACCGGAGTACTGTATCAATGTGTGAGGTTAGGCACCAGAGCAAACAATTAAATCAGATCGTGCACGTCCAGTCTAATTCAATATGGAACAAAATTTCAGTTCTAATTTAGTTTTCCACCCTTGTTATCGCTGTGGGAACCGTTTTGTTTGTTCTTTCTTGACTTATGTGCAGCGACTGCACCAGAGTGACAAAATGCGGGAGCTACAATGTTTTAATTGAAACAATCTGAGACTGATTTAAGATTTTGACATACAACATTAAGAACACTTATTAAACTGGGGCCCACAAGAGGAGCTAAGGTAGATTTTCAGTTCCCCGTAGCCCCCTGTAGTGCCTTACAATTGCTTTACGTATGAAGTAACTGAGTCCACTTCAGTACTGTAATATGTGCGGATATGCTTGGTTAACTTTCCTCTACCTCTTTCGGTGACAAATAACACCTTGACTACGTCACATAGTTGAATGCTAGAAAAAGAATGAGGCGTGTTGTTAAGGGAATAGGGAAACATATTAGTTAAAAAAGTTTTGGAATTTACGACAATGTAGAGTGGAATAGGGAGATTTGCTAAATAATTCAGAAGCGGTACAATGAACAAAACTACTTGATAATAGTTAGTGCTCTAATTTGAAACATGATTGCTTTTGCCTCCTAAACTGTAAAATTAACACGTTACTAAAATTTAAATATGATAAGTTGTATTTTCAATTATTTTATGTTTATATTTTATGTTTCTTCACTTCTCCTTGGGTCAAACCTCTTCCAACAATATTTTCTGTACAAATTCATGATTTATATTCAAACTAAACTAGGATCAAGGTCATATCTCCCATACGCGTTTTCAACGTAGAATGTACGTCATTTCTCCAGCACAATAAAAGCGTACTTTTACCTTGATACACACGAGAAACATTGAACTTATTTCCTCGCTAAAAATACACGTGGTAAATTAATGCGTTTGTCACAGCCATCGTTTGCTAACAGGATTTTCAAGTGCATTTGGGATAAAAATGTGCTAGAGTCTACATAAAAGAAAAAGACCAACATTTTAACCTGTCGTTCTCGCCTTGGAAACAATAGTCACTTTAACCAATCGTCGGCTTAATTATAAACATATAATTTTATCTGTTTGTACTAAATTGTTTAGTGAGTTCTCAAAACTGTTAGTAGATGACTCTGCTTGTTCTAACCCTCTGCTCCCTGATGACGGAAAAGGAACCTATCGGAAATTGCTTCTTTTCACGCGACGAAACTATAACGGGACTGCTACTTAAGATAAAAAGCAGAAATTTTAACTTGTGCCGTCATTACCACCTGAAAAGATTCTCTTCGGCTTATAGTTATCTATGGATACAAAGCATAACTAGCAACATACAAAAGAATGAGTCGAAAACTACAAATTATGGAAAGATCTGTTCTGAAATATCATACCTTTCTTCCCGTTCCATACTCGTCAATTATTCGATCAAGTCACTCCTTACCTCCTTATCCTTCAGTTCGAACCCTTCGCTCAGAGTAGAAGCACATTCAAATAAATAATCCTGTACTCCACAACATCATCAATAAACACGGGCAACGGGACTCTCCAACATCTGAATATCTCTTGCTTCTATTTACGCTGCTAGAATTCAGCCTTGCGCTTCATCAGAGTTCTCCCACAATACCGCCGGCCGGGTGGCCGAGCAGTCTGCGACGGTAGACCATAAGCTCGAAGGTCCTGGGTTTGAGTCCCGGAAGGGGCATGGGTTTGTATTTTAACAGCTAAAGGCGAATCGTGAGGGGCCGAAATCCGAAGTTACTAGAGCGGTCCATATAAAAATAAAGTTTACCAAGTTTTACCCACAATACCTTACTACGTCACGTTCTCATAAATTGTACAGTGATCATCTCGAAAGTACGGGGCTTTTCTACCGATGTTATGATATCAAGTCTTTCCTAGATAAAAGGTCGTCATACACTCGTCTTAATTATGCCAAACGTTCCACAGTCTTATCTAGCGCACCTCAGTCGCATCACATCACAAATCAGACGTGACATTCCCCTTCCGGGTTATAAAGCAAACACACAATAATGCAGATTTGGTGATTAAGCGATAAAATTTAAGGGACCTATTACCTCAGCTCATGTCTTTTCTGATATCACTAGCAGTCTACCACTACTCCTCTAGCTTAGAAGGTGAAGCATTTGTAACGGGCTAGCAAAAAAAAATAATAATACTGCTTTCAACGAAATTTGTTAATAACTCACCCGAATTATACACAACTTAAATACCTTCTCACATCAAAACAAATTTGTGCCACACCCAGTGTTGCAAATATACATGAATCTGGAACATATGTCTGATCATAGAAAGCGATATTTGAGCATCTAGACTAATTAGATACTTAAAATTAGGCGAGTATTTCTGGGTCACTTCCAATTGTTCCCATTTCAACTTCCATTTACTTGTCAGTACTTTCTCTTTCAAACAGGAATTATTAGTTTGAGTTACACCTGATTGGTTGTATAAGACTCACGTGTTTTGTAAAATTACTAAAGTACGTAAAAGTACAGGAATATTACTATAGACTAAATAATAATATAGTATTGAAGGATGGGATAACACACTTTGAAGCCGCCACTGTTTCTAGCTCAGACATAAAACTATTTGAACTATCACACCAGGGTCGTTGGCTCAACACGGAAGGAATTCCTGTAATTTCGCATTTGACATAAATACCGAGATAGCAAAGCAGAAATCGAGAGAGGTTAGCGAAATGCCACCGAGACGAGATTGAAGAGATTACTGCTGGTCTACGCCGCATTGCTAGAGTTAGGCAGGTCCTGCTGCCCGTGGCCTGCCCGTCCAGCCAAAGCTTTGGAAAGCTTTCGGGCCCCATAGAGCCAGTCATTCGTAAGGAGAACGAATGAATTGGGCGTCACTTTCAAACTAGCGAGCTTGCTAGTTCTTTGGAGTCTTGCTGGTATTTGGAACATCGGAGTCGGCGACCCTTGTCTGAGCCCCTTTTATGGTAAGTGGAACTTCGATACGGAATGCTTATATTAGACTTGAAACTCATTACCGCTGTTGGGATTCGTTTTGCCCATTCTTCCATGGTTCAGTTCTAGAGTTAATAAACCCACTTTTTCTAAGATTTTAGTTTATTATTCTGTTTGGTTCCTACTGTTAATTCTTCAGTTAAATGTCTACCTATCAGCTACGTAGTCCCAGAATATCCAACCAGCTGTTTGTCGCTTCACAGGTTTCCTCAGGTTCACGTGACGAACACTGGGAAGATATTTATTTACCTCTTTGATCCCGGTTTTCGTACATTACCGGAGTATGCTCTCGGTATTCGCCTCTTTCGTCAGGTAAAGGATTTCCTCAGTCACATGAGGTGAATGCCTGGATAGTACTAAAACTTAAGGGTCAGTAAGTCTTAAGTCCACAATAGAATCATACCACTTACCTATTTTCTTCTGCGCTAAAATTAATGTGTTTTTGCTTCAGAGCACTAATTTTGGACCCAGCCGTTAGGTGGCTCTGATGGCTATTACTGGAGAGAACCAGTGAGCCAGAGCCACCTAACGGTAGGGTTCGAAATCACTTGTTGATTAGCGTAGACCAAAATAAGTAGGCTGTATGTCTTATCTCCTTATTTAATCTATGATATTACTGGTGACAAAGTCTTGCAAAGTGATTTCAGCACTATCGATCATTCCTAGAAGCTTTTGCAATGTTTTCCAAACTGATAGGTACAGAGAACCTCTATAAGTGGACAGTTCGCATATACAGGGAGTACTGAATAGGTTGATCATTCCGTATATTAATTTAGAAGAAAAAGCACTGTTCATTTAGAATTATTTTAAGAACCGTTAAGCTATATGCAATGTTAAATAATTTTTTAAAAAATGATAATAAATATTATTAATAAAGTTTCAACAAGATGTACCCTATGTCCTGAAAGGAGAAATATTGTTTATAAGAGACAGGAAAACAAACTGTGATTTTTTCGGAATTTCATTTTATTTCATCCATCTGTATCACTCAAAAAAAATCATTGATAGATCAAAGTATTCATCTACCTCAGATATATCGCGGACTATGTAATAAATATTCATGTATTAGCATTAACTAGAACTTTAAACAAAACATATAATATATAGAGTGAACCTTCACAGATCTGTAATCTGTATCAGTATTTTCATTCTTGTTGGGATAAAACCTGCTTTATTTTCGGACTATAAGAATTGAGATGGTAAGACACGTTAAGAGACTAAAGAAATTCAGGATAAAATCAAATTGATTTTAGATACCTTTGATCTGCTGAAATGGTACTTTTTTTGTTACAGCTTTTTGTGTTCTTGTGCCTAGTGGAGTTTATTATTTCGTATATAGTGTCAATGAAGGGATACAAAGTGGCCAGTGGTGATTCCGAAAATAAAGCGAAATTAAAGCGAGGACCTACTATTGAAAGCGTAAGCGCCAAATTGGCTTCTGTCGCCGAAAACTTACAGGTAAATTTAAATTGCAGTTTGTTCTATCACTTATTCAAAGTCCTCTTTGGTCAGAAATTTATCACGGATTATTATGTTTAGAACCATAGATCATAGTGTTTCCTCCAAGCACATCTTAAGAGAAATCGCGAGCCCTTTTCTCCTTTACAGAGACATCCAACCACTTTCAGACAAGAATAAATTATATATGTAATACGTATACAACAAAAGAGTTTCTTATTTACAATTTTACGATCCTCAATCTTTAATTAGTAACATTGTCAATTTAATCGGTTAACGGCAATCAATGAATTCCATCAATTTTAACATTCTAACATCAAATCAAACATATTTATTAATTAATTAGAATGTTACGAGCTATACGCATACGCATAATATTGAACGAAAAACGTGTTAAAACACATTGTTTATATAATAAGCTGTGACTAGTAGAAACATTGGGATTCTTTGCCATACTTAAACTGTGCTTTGTCACTGCGAAATTCTCGAATATACATACACAGTGCGTCCGGTTATAATAATAATAAAAAAAAAAGCTGGCCAAAAGTAAAAAAAACTCAAGCAAATAATCTCAAAATGTGTACTAGTTTTTTTCAGGGGGGGGGTCGCTGATTACGAATCTGAAGTTAGAGTTGCAAAATGTAACCCCTTCATCCTCTATTGACAACCCCTATTCGCGAAACAGCCTGTATATCATGTTACAATAACAATGTATATAATTTGCATATTTTTTTGGGTCGCTGATTACAAATCTGAAGTCAGAGTTGCAAAATTTAACCCCCTTAACAACATTTTAACGTATACTTAAGTGATATTTTTTTGAAACGAAATATTGTTTTTTGTTTTATAAATGATTCCTGATTGGATGTAAATTGAGTAGTAATTATTCCATGTTTTCCGATTTCTCTTCTTTTGAGGTTAGATTTGTGGAAACTAACATTGCACGTCCCTTCTGTCTTTCGCTTCTCATTTAGTAATTTATTCTAATACTTTCACTCACTTTGTTTCACGGGGGGCGCTGCCTCCTAGACCCCCGTAGGGATTGCACCCCTATAGGGAATATTTGTTCCATTTATTGTAACCTACTCTTGGTCATACACCTTCGTACCAAATTCCGTTTTTCTAGCTTTAATGGTATGAAAAATGAGTTTTTGGGTGTTCATTTTGGATTAAAGATGGTGACATTTTTTGAAAATGTTATAATATTTCCCTAAACTACTCTTGATGAAACACCTTTATGTTAAATTTCGTATGTCTAGCTCAAACGGCTAGAAAAAATGTTTTTTCAGTCCGACATTTTGGATCCAATGTGGCGTCTTTGGATACATTTTATAATATTTTCTTAACCTACTAGTGATGATGTACATTGATACCAAATTTCGCTTCAGTAGCTCCAGCGGTTTAATCTGTGTATTCTATACAACAATAGGTCTTTGGGGCAGCTATTTTGGATCCAAGATGACGACGTTTTCAAAATTTGGGATCTTTTCCTTTACCTACTAGCGATGATGTAGCTTCATACCTGATATGGTGTTTCTATCTCCAGTAGTTTGATTTGAGAATTATGACTAATGAGACAGTCTGTAAGTAACCATGGGGTTATATTGTATGTGGTTGTCAAAAATTAAATAAAAAAACAGGTGGCAACTTCGGGCAGAATATTTTTGTTTTAAATTGAAGAAAATACATTTGACTATAACTTACAATAAGTCTGAAAGCGGAACAACACAGAACAACATAACTTTTTCATAAGAACATATTGTATTTTAACTCTTTCAATTAATTAAAATCAATAACAATTATAGTTTCATTAATAAGTTACATTTGATAAATTATTATTTTGTAACTTTTTTATATATTCTACGTGCTTTCAGACGTTGATTCCGTTTTATTTGATTATGATCTGCTTCAATCTAAAGTTTTTATACAACTTTCAACACGTGCGTCGTTTACAGCCTCAGTAACACAATCGATGCCAATCGAACAAAGGTAGCTTTGCGACTACTATTCTGGGACATGTAAAAGGAAATAAACTCGTTCATAAGTAATTTCTGACCATTACAGATGTGCTGTAACCAACCGAACATGAAAGAATCCCAGTTACTTTTCTTTTTATTTTTGGTCAGCTTTTTTGGAATCAGCCGCACTGTGCACCAGTCAAAATTTGTGTGGCAGAATTCCTTGTGGGATAACATTCTTTTATGTTATGAATCCCTAAGAAAGCCATCAACAGAGTCTACTTACTTTTCTAAAGTTTTATTCTTAATAAGCAACCGAAAGGGAAAACAAAATGACTCTTTTAGTTAGTCACATTTAGAAATGTCTAACCTTATTCAATCTAGTGAATATATGACAGCATGTGTTACACTGTCAGCAGTAACGCAATGGGTTTGGTTATGGTGATAATTTTGTCCTATATTCGTGTATGAGGAAGACAGCATAGTTGGACACTACTATTAAAGACGTAAGCTTGGAAAAGACATCTGGCATGTTGTTCGATGCATCGGTTTTAGGAGTTAAGTAGGCATCTATCGTGGCTCGAAGTTTGAATAATAATTTACTGGGTTAGTAGATGATTACCACAAATTTGTTGTTATTTTAACTTGGCAACACCGCAGGTTAAAGTCCAGGTCAGTGAAAAATATGGCAACATGGCAGGTCAAAGCCCTGATCATGTTATTTCTTATCAGTGACATGTGCTAAAGATTAGAATATATATATATAGACTGTGTTGTTGCATATAAGATAAGTAGCGTGGAAGGACACAGTTTTTGTTGTTTTCGGGCAGGTCCTGTGGGGAAAGTTGAGCCCTCTCCATTTTTTTTGGTAAACTTGGTAACACCGTAGGTAAAAGTTCAGGTCAATGAAAATATGGTAACATGGCAGGTTAAAGTCCAGGTCATTACATGTGATAGTGCGGAGACCATCATGTGATCTTAGTAAAGGATTGAGATGATGTAAGACATGATAGTATAAGATGATGGACTAAATTTGGGGAATAGTGATATCACGATCGAAGATGGTGTGTGGAAATATTGCTATTAGGTTGCTTGAGATACTATCACGTGACCTTACTGAGATGACCAAGTTTTTGTTGTTTTTAACTGACAGGTTCTTTGAGCCCTTTTCATGTGAGTTGTAATGCTTGAGATACTATCACGTGACCTTACTGAGATGACCAAGTTTTTGTTGTTTTTAACTGACAGGTTCTTTGAGCCCTTTTCATGTGAGTTGTAATTTCATTCGTACTTCACCACAGGTTGGGCATATCAAGCTAGGTTCAGAGACCATCACGTGATTTTAATGAAGGATTGAGATGCTAGTATAAGATTGTGGACTAAATTTTGGAGAATACTGATATCACAATCGAAGATGGTGTCTGGAAATTGCTATTACGTGTGAACACAGGAAAGGTTGGGAAGATGCAGAGGTTGCTTAAGGTTGTTTGTATTAACTCGTTATGAAAATAAAGGAGCAAGTCAGAGTTGCCAACCAAATGGATGAAAATAAAAGTGAAAGACAGAGTTGCGAATCAAACGTATGAACAGAAAATAGCAAATCAGAGTTGCCAAACAAATGTATGAGGAGCAAGTCAGAGTTGTTAATAAAAACAAACGATTAAAAGAACCAAGTTGGAAACAACATTGAAATAAAAACAGAAAAGAACGAACAACTTTAGAAAGAACGAGCACAGTTGAAAACAAAATCCGTGATCATCGAAACAAACGATTACTAGTATTGAGAACAAACTCAGTTGAAAAAATGGGACGAAGAGAATGAATATGGGTACTTCCTTTCTTTTATTGGGGAAAAGAATGTTCAATTTTTTTCAGTTGGTTTGATACCAACACCAATATTTTTTATTGTCCCAGGTTTTGGTTTCCTGGTATTAACTTTCAATTATTTTTTTTTTTTTTTTGCTAGTCGCAAGTGACTAGCACCCTCCAGAGGGTTACGCCCTCTACATCGGGATGAGGATTTGGGGTGAGATTGGATGCTAGGAAAAGGTGGATGGTCTATGGGTTGTTGGAAGAAATCTAAATCTTATTTGTTTATTTATTAAACTTTTAACATGGTTATTATAAGCTTTGCGCTTACAATCATTTCAATTGGAAAGGATCAGCGATGATAATGTGATGAAAATGAAGTGCATTTAGACGTCACAGCATATTACATAAAGCACAGATGATTGATAATCTTCTTGTCGTGGGGCGACTCACGACGTTATGATAGACAGATGGAGCCCTCGATGAACATTTATGGTTACAGTGCAAAAATGTTTGTGACTGGTGAGATGATGCTATGAATCATTATGTATTATGAAGCAAGTATGTTAGCAAAAGACGGCTGAATGGAGAAGTAAACGTAAGGTCCTGAGTATGTTGCTTGAAGATTGAATTTGAAGAGTTCTTTGGCTGCATATTGGAATTCCCGGAGGATGTTTTCTCTGTCGAAAGGAAAGACGTTTTGGAAGGTAAGGGTGAGGAATGAGAGAAGTTGACCTATGGTGATAGGTTGGTCGACTGAGGTGATTGATGGCTGGGTAGTTTGCTGTTCGGGAATCCTAAGAGGAACTTGATAACCAGGAGTATCAGGGGATGGAGTAGGACGGCCTTTGCATTTATAACTGAATGTTGGATGAGATTCTTGGCAAGTGTTGCATTTAGGAGGTTGTTGTAAATTCGTGCACTCTTTTGTTTGATGTGAACCGGTGCAATAACCACATGTTGGTGTGTTTGGACAGTTCTTGGTAAGATGAGTATTATATTCCTGACAGCGTTCGCATCTTAATGGAATTGGTGGAGATGTACGTGAAGGCTCGACCCTGCAGCGTTTTTTGTAGATGTAGGCTCCATGATGAAGAAGATTGTCTATTGTAGGTTGATGGTTTGTTAGAACTCGAACCATGTAACTGGATGTTCCTTCCTTGGTTTTAATTCTGAGGCATTTATGGATGATATAACCTTCAAGTTTCAATTCCTGTTCTGCTTCGAAGTCTGTGACGTCTGGTTCCACTCCTCTGATAACAACAGACAGCATGGGTGACCTTCTTGGTGGTGGTGGTTGTTTGATTGGTTTGTTGTCCAGACGGGTGAGTGTTGCATGAGGTCCAAATATTTCGAAACTGAACTTATTGCGGATTGTATTGTGAAAATTTATGTCAGGAGATTGTATTATAGTTCCATTTCTAGTTGGGATAATTCTGGTGATGGAGTCTCGTGAAACATACTTGAGTAGCTTTTGAAGAAGTTGTTTTGGAGCCTGCAGTTGAGTATCAAAGTTTGTCAGAAGGAAGGAATTCGTTACTGAAGAAGTGACTGAAGATTGATAATTGGCTTTTTCAGAGTCA
>JAGDQP010040566.1:6479-17246 GCA_022664845.1 Lepisma saccharinum | reverse complement strand
TTCTGCCCCATATCCGTCCCAACTCTACCGGATTTGACGTTTTACCCTGACTAGACCTTTTTAACTTCTTACCCGATCATGACATTTTAACAATTTTTTTTTTTGTTCGCTTAGTCCGGGGAACAAGCTAACTCCGGTTGCGAAAAGACTTCATTTAGTACTCTTATTACTTATTCATATTATTACTAATTCACATATTATACTTGTATTGACTGGAAAGAAAGGTGCATTATTTTACCGGTTCCATTTATCTCCTCGTGCCGAGGAGTCTTGAAGAAGAAGAAGAGGAAGAAGAAGAAGATTTTATTTAATATTAATACCCAGAGAGCGTTCCTCCACTTCTCTAAAGCCAAATCGACCACTGGTCAGCAGAAAGATTTTATTGTAGTATTTGCTTATGAAGATAGAAGAGGAAGTGATTTATGCTTTATGTTGCTAATATCTCTTGCTTATTTTCATATACAAACTGTTACCTTTACTATTATTTTTTTTGCCGAGTTTCTGTGGTGTTACTTATTTATTTATTTACCCACGATAGGGTTAGACTCAATGTTATCAGAGATGGGTTGGTTGAGCTTTCTGTTATTAATAATGGACATTTCCGGTAGTATTTTTTTATTGCAATAAAAATTCTTCTGTTAAAGGAGACTACCGAAAACATTTTCTTTTCTTTCTGTGATGCAATTATCAAGAGTAATAAAGACTTGCTTCAAAACAGTCTCAGCCTTGCGCTTAATCGGGCGCCGCCATGTTATGACGTAATCAATCTGCTGACTGCTTGTCATTAACATACAGATGGTATTTGATTTGTTAGTATTGTTTAAAAGACATAGCAAAAATGGATCGAAAGAAATAGTATAAGTGGTGAATAGTGTTTCTGTATGACTTAACACGTCATTAGTTCGTTTTATTAATTTAAAATTGATTTTTTCTTTTAATACTTTTTAAGATATTGATATATTTTGGTCGCTTCAACACTAATTTATAGCAGCTCTTTTTTCATAATTAAATCATATCTTCTAATAATGCTCTTTAGAACTCTTGTATTTAAAAAGAATTACTTTTTTTTGTAAAATAAATGTGTATTTTTACGTTCGACAATCGTATACCTTTTTAATGAATGATAGTGAAGCATTTTTCAAGAACTTAAAAGCACATGAATTAATAGTGCTCGTTACTGCAATCTGTTCACAATTTAACGTACTACTTGTTGCCCGTGAATATACTAAATAGTTTTAATATGTCATTGTAAAAAATAATAATAAAAGCATGTAAGAAACAAAAACGTAAATTGAAACTTTTACATTGAAGTTACTCTTGCGTTTCGTGAAGTAAAATAAAACACGGCCTTTGATAGGATTCGAACAGCCTTAGGTGAAAGTATAAAAAGTTAAAAGTTGCATGCGCCAACCAATTGCGCCAAATTGTCAAGACATCAAATGTGATACAAACCAGCGATAAGAAGAGCACTGCCTGTTAAGACTCCCCCCTGTCATTGTTTCGAGCTAAGACTCCCCCCTGTCATTGTTTCGAGCAATTTCTGTTATTAAAAACATGTTTCGGTGTTGTAACTTATTGAAGAGCGTTCTGCAGATTTGTACATTAATTATTTCGTTAAGTGATGATGTAAATGTTCTTTCTCTTTTTTGTTTTTTCGTCTTCAAACTTCTAAATAAGGAACGTAACATAGAGAGAAGTATATAGCTTCCAAAATACTACGGATTGATTACGTCAAACCAATCAGAGGATGATTTTCGCTGTATGACGTTGGAGATTGAATTCTCAGTATTTCATGATATATTTCTACGTAACGGAAAACCGTAGCGCTGGAATTTCAAAAACGTTATATATTATTTAATCTGATGTACACAAACAAATTGTAAAATATATAAGGACGGGGAAAACGGAAATGTCCATTGTGATCATTCTTCGAATAGCTATCAATCTTCGTCTGTTATTTAATATATGCCGAATACCTACAAGTATCGGAATTCAATGTCTACATCCATGTTGTTTTTTTTTTTTTACCTTATTCACGCATCAAACTACCTTGGCTTCGCATTGCCCTATACTCACTCACTTTACACGCGGAGGGCTTTCAGCTGTTCCCCGACTTGGGTGACACCTGGGCTTAAAATCTTAAACATTTATTTAATTCGGATAAGTGTGCATAAGGGAAGTGAACGGAGCACAGCATAACGGAACGGAACGGTGGACCATTTAATTCGGAAAGGGGGTTGTCCCCGAATGGACTCCCCCCCCCCCCCCCTCATAAGAAACTGTCTGAATTCATCGCTGCATTCGAGTTTCCACAGCTCGCTTCATCTCACCATCAGTGAAAATGAACTAAACAGCACACGACCTTATTATAAGTGATGAGTTGATTTAAAATTACTCAACTTTCAGATGTAACAAATGATCCTTTCAGATGTACAAAAACAGTACCACTCCCATGAAATTTAGATTAATCTTTTATCATGATTGTCCACAGTGGTTTTGCTTAGACCTTCGACCTCCATTAATACGATACTGGACTGACTGCAGCCACTGAAAATTTCATGAATATGTGAAGCTAAAGAGCGGAGAGGAAACTTAATCTAGTTTGTCCACTTCCAGCCTAAACCAATATGGACCAAATTTTCGATTCTAACTCAGTTTTTTACGCTTGATATCGCTGTGTGGCCCGTTTTTTAATTTATGTCTTAATTCTTGCAAAAAAAAAAAAAAAACGTAAATATTATTTGCAGTATTTTCTATTGTATGCAGAGTACGATATACTCTTACATGAATAACTCACAAACTAAGACTTAAATAAAAAAAAACGGGCAAAACACAGCGATATCAAGTGTATAAAACTGAGTTAGAACTGAAAAGTTGGTCCACATCAGATTAGACTGGAAGTGGACAAACGAGCTTAAATATTTTCTCTGGCGTCTATCTTTTAACACTAAGTAGTTACTCCAGTATAGTTTACGTAGAACTCGATGGCTTAGACTAACCAGACGTCCCAGTTTACCCGTCGGTTCAAGAAACTTCCGACAATATAGAAACAACTGACATAAATGGCAACACTGATACTTTTAGACGTGACTCGAAAGGGGTCGTCGGAATAAGCGCGAAATGAACTAGCGCGAAAGGTACAAGCGCGAAACGGAAGTAACGCGAACGGAACAAGCGCGAAACGGAATTAGAGCGACAGGAACAAGCGCGAAACGGAACCAAAGCGACAGGAGCAAGCGCGAAACGGAGTTAGGGTGACAGGAAGTAGCGCGAAAGGAACTAAAGCGAAAGTTTCGCTCTTATTCCATTTCGCACTTGTTCCGCGATATCGTCACCAAATGATACAACTACTTGTTCAGAACTTTAATGGTTCTTTTATAGTGTCTGGCAACATTAAGAACATGGCGGTAGTCTGTGGAGTAGATTGTCATTGTTCTGTCATTTCTGATGTTAGGTGTTAAAGTTTGTTTAGATTTAAATAAATTTATGACATTTTGTGTTTTTTTGTCAGTATCAAGTTTCTGGTCTTGAGTCATCTATCATTACAGTCAAATTTGAAGAACAAGAAGAATGGAAGCACTTATAAACAACTTAAGGTAAGAATGTTAATGCAAATATTCCTTTTTTATTTACTTAATTGAACGATTCGTTAAGGATTGCTGTTGTCACACAAGTTTTAGTAAATCGACATTCTTACTTATTTCACAAAAACCGTCAGTATTAAAGGGTAAGGTATAGTTAAGGTTAGACAAATGTAAAATCTGGTGACTGTACCAATGGTTGACCAAATAAGGAAAATTTCAATGGTAAACAAGAAGTGGCATAGAAATATTTAATTTCGAAACAAAGCCTGAGACTGTGCAGAGTAAGCCAAAGAAAAAGTAGCTCGTATTTATTTCATTTGACAAGACTATAGACAAATATTTTGCTGAAGATGATGTTGCATCCATCAGTTGTAGTAACAGTCCTCTTACTGTGCTCTCTGGTCTCTTCCAGATCCACTTCACATATGTTACGTGATTTTGAGAGGACAGTGTATTTCCTAATTGCACAGCGTTTGGGGACTACACTATTAAACAGAAGCATAAAACGTAATTTGTTTAGTACTATATCTAATATAAACTATTATTACCGTTTGTTTCCCTTATTGGTTAATCACTGGAACAGTCACCGTATACAAGAGAAATTTAATGTTTACATCGAGTGTGAAAGTGTTAAAAGGTAAATGAGAATAATTTTTGGAATCATAAAACAGTGTAATAACAGCGAAAGACGTAGATATATTGGCACTTTATGTGGTTCCAACGCGTGTGTATGTATGTATATATAAAACTTAACCTGACTTTTTATCCAACCTAACCCACACAGGTTAACTTGTAGATAGCAAAAGAAGTCAAGTGATAAGAAAATGCGTTAATTGTGACGTCATTAGTATTCCTTTGCGTTCCTCTATATTCTTCTCCGGATCAACTAGAGTGCGTATTTTACGAATTAATTTCTGTAGTGTGGTTTTCTATTGCTTCCTGTCGGGTTGTGTGTATGGGAATGTCAACGATGATTAAAAAAAAATGAGTTGGATGGAACCTATAATATTGATCAGTAGCTGGCTCGTTTGGAGTAGATAAAGTAAATTTTATCGATAAATATCGTGTGCGTCGCGTATGAAGATAAAATTTCCACCTCGCTTTTATAAACCTAACCCACTCTATAGCTAGTTCGCCTGATATTGGGTGTTGTGATTTTTGTAGCCGCGTTATTCTTGACACGAAGAGACGCATACCCCAATGTTTGTATTTTTGATCAACTCGAGTTGGTATTTAACGAAATCATAATGGCATGGCTGTGTTCTTTTTTGGATTGATGGCTGTCCGTGAAAATTATTTGGAATGGTCTAGAGCGTAAATACGGTATAATAGCTGGTTGATCTAAACAAGACCTTATCCGTAATAAACTTGAGCCTACTCGGGTGCACTTCCGAAGTAGATAGTAACTATTTTTCCAGGCATAGCGCGAACAGTACGTTCTTAACCTAACCTGATAACGTTTTGAATAAGCAGTGAGAGTTGTTGTGGGGAAACATCGTGTGCGTAGTTTTTTTTGTTTTTTTTTCGGAGCAGTCCCGTTTTCTCCCACTTTCTTCATTCCATCAATTCATCCCATCATCATCCATACGGCGTTAGCCAAAGTTGGCCAGAAATCCAAGTTTGTATTAGATTCAAAATGTAGTAAAAATGTAATGCGTTCGAGTGTACGCCAACCACGAAACTGCAGCATCGTTTCCTGTGTGGTCCATGTAAATTGATTTGTGTTTTAAACAGATATTCTAAGTCCAGATTAATCTCATGCCAATGTTGAAGCTGTTTACACTGTCTGGAACACCCTAAATGTTGGTAACTATTATGGATAATAATCAATGCCTGCTACGCAGTATTGTTAATTAGAATAGGCATTGTTCGATTTGTTGTAAATTACGAAGGTGGTTCCTAAAACTAGTGGTTGCTGATAAATTTCAATCTACTACCTGTTTGTGTAGGAATATAAAGATTTTATCCCTATTTGGATGGTATTCGGGATCAAAATCCTCACGCACTTGGGAACACTTCCCCCCGTCAAATCGAACAGTGTGTATAATTGTAACGACATGAATCAGTTTTAATATCAAGATTGTTTGGTGAGAATAGACCTTTCTTTATTTTCAAAGCAAGGCTGATTTAAATGATTTTTTTTTTTAATCCGCGATTTAAATCGACATTAATTTTGTTTAAGCTAGAAATAAAGTGCAGTATTTCTGAGCATTCTTTGGTTCGTATCGTATGTAAGCTTGAACTTCACCTTTTAGTCCTGATGATTGCTTCATTTCACATTACATGCGAAATTTTAGGAGAGAGCGTAGAAACCCAATTCACATTACGAGTTGTCAATTTGTATTCCATATTCTTTTTAGTATTATCTATGAAAACGAACACACACGAATCAGAAGATTAAGTTTTTTGTTTACAAAACGAAAATTGTTGTCTCGTGACATTATTTCCTACTTATTACGCAAAGTGTAATTGTATCGTAGAGAATTTAATTTCTTTAGAAATTATCCAGAAACAATTTACATATATAACATTGTATACAGCTAAGTGTATGCTGAAGAATGAAAATGCAAAGCTGTGTATCCACTATTGATTTGACTATATTAAATCTCTGCAGCGAGTCTCGTCGTGTATGAACACGCAGTAGGACAAAAACGTGTCTGTACTTTCACTCTTATGTATGTTATAGCTTGTACTACATATATTGTTGTTCGTGTGAAAACTCAGTTTTCACAAAAATTGCGCCAAACATCTTTTTTACTCATTGAAACCCCCTAACCCATTGTAAGCAAAATCAAAGCGATGCATTATCTAATACATAGATACCCAGCAAAAATAAGCAAAGCGGAGCCCCTCTCCTGGATGATAATTGAACAACCCTTACCTCCTGAATTTTCGCATTTTGTTTTTCAACTCGTGGTTTACGTTACTGTAGTGTTTTGTATTTTCTTCGGTTTTATTGATTAGCCATCGCTGCCTTACTTGTTTTCGTTTGTTAGACATAAATGCATTCTTTATCAAACCAAGGTTTATTTTTTGACTTTTCCTTTCCTTTTTTTTAAATTAAAGAAATAAGCAAAAATACACAGTACGACGCACATTGACGCAGACGCCTAAAGTGTTAAAACACTACAAAAAAGAAAAAAAAAATGTGGGTTAGATTAGTGAAAAACACAGTGATGAAATTTTGTGTGTTTATTACCAAGCACTAGAAGGGTATTCTGTGAAAGTTACAGATTTTTTGATTCAGTTCTTTTTGAGATATACATGTTTGAAATTCGGCAATTTTGGACAAATTGCGATATTTGAAGGCCCGTAAAACCTAAAGTAGGCATTTAAAAGGTATCAAGTCTTGTCTTCTATTATATCTTTAAGGGAAAAAAACCTCTAAAGTCTTCAATTTATTCTAATCGAAACACATTTATCTAGTTAAGTTTTAGGTTATTTCCTTAAAATTTAACACATTTTTGGTCATAACATGATTTGTAGATGGTTTTATTCAGAATAAGATGGTTTTCATTTCAAGTCTTAATAAATAAAAAAGTTATTTAACTTCTCGCTAACCTCTAAAAACGCCCAAAACGGCTGATCCTCTTAACCAAAATGGCTGTGTCATTCCATAGTGGTAGTGGTAAAATTTAAAAAAAAGTCATTTCTTACTCCCAGATCCATACATAAACAGAAAGTGCGTGTGTAAAAATAACATAAAACATGTCAGCAACAAATTATTTTTATTTTGGTTGATTTCGTATGGATTGACCCGGAGGCGGAAGTACTGAGACCTCTTAATATTTTTATTAGGCTACTCGAGTCAGGTGAGATTTCGAACCTCGAATTGGTAATCTTCTTTTATGCTCAGGTGTTCTTATCGTATTACTTGGAATTTCATGTGTTTTGAGCAGGGTTACCAGGTACCTGGAAAAGCAGTCAGGAAATTTAGTTGTTAATAGTACAAAAGATCAATAACGTTATAATTTTTACTTCTCTGGTTTTGACCATGGAAAGCGTTGTGAGTATACTTTTCTTTTACGACTAAGCATGAAGGACTCGAAGAACGTAAGGCGACCAACTGAACTTGGTTTTACCAGTCTTAATTTTTGTAAACTTAGTGACGAGATTAATGCTACCCCCCTATTCTGTGAGTACTCAATCTCTCAGTACTGTTGATTGTTGTGAATGGAGGAGGGGGAAGTTAGAGGTTGAAATATCCTCGAATTTTTCTACTTCAAAATATGTCTTTTTTAATGCGCATTTTAACCAGTAGTCTGTTTATTTGTATTACTCCCAACTCGCAGTCATTTTGTCCGTGGATTTTTTGTCCCAACTCGCAGCTCCTCACAGTGAGACAAGCTTTTCAGCCCCGACAACTGCAACTTCAAAAACTTGCTACAACCAACTTCTTTCCATTGTTGTCAAATGTCCGTGTACACGTTTTTTCTGCTCTCTCTTATGTGATTGATTGAATTCTGTTTAGTTTTGCAAAAGGAAACGAATCCTGCTCTGTGATTCTGTGCTAGTGTGCTCTGTTTTACATCATACATCAGTTGTGGACTGTCTGAGGGAGGCTATCTTGGTAAGAGGCTGAAACTGTTACGGGTGTTTTAAGTTTTTAATAAATCCTAGTGATAGCCTTGTCAGCGAATGCTTTAACTATACCAGGATGAGTCATATGTTCGTAGCGTAGGGTGGCCCCGCCCACTCGATGCCGGAAAACCATGTGCAACGTGTAGAACAGGTGAAGGTGGTGGTGGCAAAAAGCGTGTCACGTGTCTGTCTGATCACAGCGCTAACTGGTGTTGGAGGAACCGCGTTGAACTCTCAGTTGGCAGGACAATGGCTGTGTGTCGTGTGCTTCTGCGCCATTACTGGAAAAAGGGGTTGAATGCAGAAGCAGCAACCAAGGAAATTTGTGCCGTAGAAGGTGAAGGTACTGTCCACCCGTCCACAGCTAGAAAGTAGTTTCAACGTTTTCGGTCTGGTGACGCCAGTCTCGATAACAAGCCCAAGAGGGGACGCCCTGTGACGACGGATATCGATGCCCTCCTGAACGCTGTTGAAGGAAACCCAGGAACCAGTACCCGTTAGCTGGCAGATGGGGTCCAGACATCACAAACCAGTGTTGTTCGTCATCTGCATCAACTTGGGTTTCGCTCCAAGCAATCGAGAATGGTTCCCCATGATTTGACTCCCGCTCAAGCTCAACAGCGTGTGACCCTGCGTGGAGAACAGCTTCGAAACCCAACTGACGACAGGTTTTGGCGGCGGATCATCACGAATGATGAAAAGTGGATCTTTCTTCGTTATCCTGACACCGAGAAACAATGGCTTCGACCAGGTACCGAGGCGCAGCCAGTGGTTCAAAGAGGGCGGTTTGAAGAGAAGACAATGCTGTGTGTGTGGTGGAATTTCGAAGGTCCGGTGCACTGGGAGCTCGTTCCACATGGTCGTTCCGTAGATGGGATATTGTATGCTGAACAGCTGCAACGGGTATACGACATCGTGCGCCGTCGTTATCCGGCACTGGTGAACCGAAAGCGACTGCTCCTCCAATTTGACAACGCTCCATGCCACAGATCAAGAAGAGTCCGCCAGCACATTGCGGACTTGGATGGCGTGGACATTTTACCACACACCCCTTACAGTCCCGACCTTGCGCCATCTGTTTCATTCCATGGCACACTTCCTGCGGGGCAGACAATTCCATTCCGTGGATGATGTGACAACTGGCATTACTGAGTTCTTTGCTTCAAAGCCTGCAGCCTGGTATCGTCAGTGGCTTGTGTCACTGGGGGAACGTTGGAGAAGGACCATACAGTGTGATGGGATGTACTTCGCGGAATAGGCTTCTTTGGTACAGGAGGAGGCGGGTGCTGCACATTATCCATGGAAACGCTACGAACATATGACTCACCCTGGTAATATTGATCTTCGGAAACAGAAAGCAGAATCCTTGTTAGAAAATGGAATGAAGGAGAGAGGAAGGAGAACTGGAATAATGACTGTGCCGTAAGTGAAGAATGGGACGAGATATTGAAAGGAGAGCAAAGTAAGAATAATAAGATTGCAAATTAGTTATGTTGGTTGTTAAGCATCATTTAATTTTATTGTTTGTTGCACATTATTTTAGTTTATTGTTGCGTACATGGTCAATCAATTTAATTTTATTTCAATGGTATTTTTAACTGGAATGTTGCCTATATTGTGATTTTATAAGCACAGATACCAAAAGATACAAGTATTTTTTCATTATCCTTAGTAATACATTCATATGGAGTAAACAGGGTGGATGGACGTTTAATTACACGTGCATGAGGACAATGTGTATTTCGCACTGAAACCAAGTGACAAGGCTCCTTTTGGAGCCGCCTTGGGGTATGGGCTGAAAATAATCATTCCGTTTTTTCAATACTCTTAGGTGTAAGTCATATCATTCCATCCGTCCTTCTTTCATTATTATTATTACTAGTTGGACTCTAATAGTGATATCAAATGTGGACCTATGTTTTGTGTGTTTTTTTTAAATGTCTGCTTTTATTTCATTTGTGCAGTGGCTAGTGTTGTATGGTTATTATTATAGTTATTCCAATGCTTAATTTCGAATTTATTAGACTAATTAATCGGTTCTGAACTGTAATAGCCAACTTCCCTTTAGCCCTAACCAAATAGGACTTGTTCATAGGGGACCTATGCTCTTAATATGGAATTAAATTGAATTTGATGGCCTTTAGGCATCTAAGGCTCGGGCTGAGATAGGGGAGGGGAAATGATTCGAGAGGGTGTCAACCAGGGCCAATGTTGAACGTGCCATCCCGGCATTTGTCTGGTGTGTTAGAAAAAAAACCTGTCAGCATGATCGACCGCTGGGATCGAACCCAGCACTACCACTGAGCTACGGCGTCTCGGTTTTTAATATGGAGTAAAGTAGGCAGATGTGAATTTATAGTTTTATATGGCAACACCGCAATCTCTGAGCGCGAGTTGAAAAAATATAACAAACGCTGAAAATGTCCAAGGGCTGGGGACTGCGAGTTGGGACGAAATTCCGAAGACTGCGACTTGGGGCGACCCCGTTTATTTTATATGTAATGTAATTAATATTTTATAATGTACATATTCAGTATATAAAAAATATGTACGTTACAGTATGTTTCAAGACTTGGTTTTGAATATTTTTAATATAACATTT
>JAGDQP010040565.1:5957-17246 GCA_022664845.1 Lepisma saccharinum | reverse complement strand
AAAAAATATTTATTTTCAAATTAATCCGATAAAGCTCAATGGCATTGTTTGTTATCTTAGGATAAACGAACATAAATTTTAATATTTATTTAGTGCAAAATTGACTCTAACGAATAAATAGAAAACACATTAGGATTCACTTAGCACCTCCTCCAGATGCACTACAGTAAAATTAAATATTAAGGTCGGATCATTGGTAAAGAACTGCGCATTGAATAAGTGTTAAAGAAACTCATTGATTTTCTCAGATATATATATATAAACGCTCAACTGGAGAACGTTTATAATATGATATAAATCCAGACTGAACGGTTAAAATTACTATTTGATTTGAATTTGAAAGACAGAAATTCAACCAGTACTATCAGTAACGCCATATGATGTTATGAATATATATACAGTAATTTTTGAAAAGTTCCTTCATACACCCGCTAATATTTCTGAGAGATAACGATATTTACAGTTATGGGTAGGAATCCTGAAAAACATCGAGTAATTTGTTTTACGTTATTGGAAGGTCTGAGTTTTAAATTCCAGTGTGATATGTGCAGAAAGAGAAAACTGTTTTTTATCGTAACGAAACATGCAAATGCTAATCAAGTATGTTCTGGCTCCATCTTGATCGTTTATTTTCGCAGAAAAAGGATATTTTCTCGATCAGTGGAGGAACCGATACCTAGCTGAAAAGTCGAAAAATCATTAAAATCTGGCATAATTCGTGAAAGAAACTCTTTTATACCTTCTGGGTTCGGAAAACGCATTTCTGACAACGCATCTTTATTGTTATGATGTGCTCTTTCCTTGTGATTGGCAGCGTGGTCCAGTTGTTAAGACGCTGGTTGTTTTTCATGCTGGTTTTCGTGTTGGTAATTTTTGTTTTTATTTGTCAACTTATTGGAAATTTTCATGCAGCTAAGTTCCCTATATTTTTCAGGAATGTTTCGCATAATTGTTCACAGTGTAGAACATCTTAGAATTTAACTGCCATTATGTAGTACTTACATGTCCAAAATTATGTATTCAGAGGGTATGATTGTTTCGCGGTGACTTTGAAACAGTAACTAGCTATTATCATCACTGCTGTGTATTTTCTCTGTTCCAGCCTTTGTTCACATATTGTGAGCAGAATATTTATATCACGAATTTATTTTGGACAATTGGAATGCAGTTTCTCCTATTTTGCACTTCACATGTTTTGTACTGTATGTAGGAGGATATGCCAAATATTCCGATCCTGTAGCTAACATATGTATTAATTTATGTAGGAAGTTTAGGTTATCTATACGGGAAATTTCCTGCAAGAGACGAATACTGAATCTTTCTCCCAACCTTCGACTGGAGAGATGGAATAACAGGATAAAAAAAAACAATTTCAAAAATATAATTATTGAGTGAATCAGACAACTGTCACAGAGAGGCAAAAGTTAGCGTTAGGATTCAATCATAGTGTATTTCCCATCACCACGATTTGGCCTTAGCACAGAGCTTAACCAATGCGAATTCCTTGGTAACGATGAGTCTTGCGCGCATCTTTGCGCCGGGCCACTTAAAAGGACTTGGAGGAAACGGTTCCTGATCACTAACACCACTTACCTAAAATCAAGGTTGTTCTGGAGGGAGCTGGCAGGAGCTCGCACGAGCGCTTTGTTAATATTTAAAATTGTTCCGAGCTCTTTGTTAAATTATTCGAAACACACCCCTGCTGCAGCGGTGTACAGCAAGGATCTCGCAAGTTACCACGCGAGGCCTTTGATAAATATTTATACCGAGCTCTTTGATAAATTATTTGGAGCACACATCTGCCTAAAACTCACCGTCAACATAGGCACTGAAGAAACATCAAATTTCGGACTACACCTACTCCTTCTTTTAACTAATCATATGTTACTTGATGATCTCATAATTGTAATTCCATGAGAAATAAACATTTTAATAAATTTGTTGCATGACCATTTTAGAAAAAATATTTCTTTTAAGCTTTGCTTGCCAGTGTAATGTGAAAAGAAGTGTTTATCTCTTTTGTGTATCCGTGCTGGCTATTTGTCTACCATGCCCGACGTTTAATTTTGGCAAAATAAGTATTTAGAAAAACTGAAATGTCTCTTAAATTAAAAGAGATAATGATATAATTGAAAAAGTAAGTATAGATAATAAAATGAACTATGTTTGGCCCAAATAATATTTAGGTGTCGTATAAGAACAACTAACATTGAGGCCTAAAATGTGGACACATTTTTAGGAGTTCAAAAACGTACCTCATAACTTTGCCCTTCTTGGGTAATGACGTCGAAAATATTCTAAACTAGTCGGAAGCAAACTAAAGTGTCAATGTAAAGTTCTAGACTTCTATAACTGATGTGAATTACTGAAAGATACGAAAATTTGAATATATTCGTTATTAGAAGTAATATTTGCATCTGTTGAATAAAACTGAGATTTTGTTGCAAAGTTGTTCATAAATTTAGTAGAATCTCTTTCCGGTTGACTTGCTAAGTTGCAGAGGAATATGTTTCTGCATGGTGTTTAGAACAGCTACAGGGGACGATCTGAATAATGTTCTAGGGACAAATGGTGTGAAGAATATTATGGTTATAGTGAATAGTTACAAAAACATAATTATTTTCGAAACTAATCCGTATATTTAGCCTCCGCACGGTCCAAGATTATCATATATATTGTAGTTATATTTGTGGCATGGAAAGAACTCATCGAAAGGTGGTATTATAATTCAACATATCCTCATAATGAAATGAGCTAGATGTTCCTATATTTTATCGATTCATTTATTTTATTGTAGCCACTAATCTATGTCTTTCTCTTCTTTGAAGAGCAGCAGAACATGCTTCAAATCATCCATTTAAATCGTCTTTATTGCACTGAATTTCTGCTGCCGCTCTAAAAATATACTTGATACCTAAAATATACGGGTATTGATCACAAAATTCATAAAATAGAAAAGTTCCATGAATCTTTTCTGTCTATGGCCCTTGCAAGCTGGCCAACGCAATTTACTGTTCGGTTATTCCAGCAAAAAATGCCGATATCTTTAGAAATCTGGAAGCAAATTCAAATTAATATAAACGAATATCAGTAATTTAACGGAAATAAATAATTCCGCGTTTTCTGTTTATGAAAATGCTGTGAAATTAAAAAATTATACTATACAACTGAGTACATTATCACAGATACCGCTTATCAATATTATGTGCGTTTATTAGCTGGTGTAATCGCAAAAGACAGATGTGCAACTAA
The DNA here is from genome assembly GCA_022664845.1 of Lepisma saccharinum. NCBI lineage: Eukaryota > Metazoa > Arthropoda > Insecta > Zygentoma > Lepismatidae > Lepisma > Lepisma saccharinum. The sequence goes on along the minus strand of JAGDQP010040565.1, from coordinate 13,994 downwards.
TATTCACTACAACTGGTAGAGAAATATCATTCTGAAGGTTTTCAAAACACATTGCTTACCAATTTCCAGTATTCTGCAGAAACTCATTCTTCTAGAACTTAGCACGTTAACCAGAAATAACTCCTTCGAAATTTAAGAACAGCATTGCAATGATGTTTCAGTGTTATCCTACAAATGTATACACTTTTTCAATACTTAATGTAATAGTGAATATGATACATCGACTTCGTACTTTCCAGTAATTCATAGCAATTATACCCAAAATGTCGCCTAGAACTTGAAATTTACAGTTTAGTTTGCTTTCGATTACCAGTATATTCTGGTTTCCTGAACATTTCAGATTTCTTTAGGCTGCCCTATAAGAGATCTAACGTCTCGATTTGGAGTAATTATCGCAATTTAACAATATTACTGTCCATACTGCACAAGAAGGTTAAATGACAAGGTGTTATTTTTCACCTGTAAATTGTCTTGGTATGGGCCAGCTTAATATAAAAGTTAGAAGTCAGACTTTTTCCCTTCATACTCTAATTGAAATACGAAAATTGCGTGTATCGCACACTGAAGACAAAAGTTTAGACTTTAAGTTCAGCTATCCGGTAAATGATACCTTAAAAACTATTTTATTAAAATGAGGACCATTCTTCGGATTGTATTGTATTATAGGACCAATACCTATAACTATGGATTTAGTTACAACTTCTACTCTTTTAGTTAAAGAGATATTTCAGTTTTCTAAACACTGATTTTATCAAAATTCAACCTCGGCCATGATGGACAAATGGCCGCCGCAGATAAATGAAAGAGGTAAACATTTTTATTTCACCTGCTTTTGTTATGTCTTTACAGTTGGGGACAAGCCACGAAAAACATTCTTTACAAACTTTTTTAATTCACAATGGTTCGTGGTGTCCTCAAATCTTGCAACGTTAATTTAACTCATTTCCCGACGCTATACAATGATGAAATTTTGCACAGCAACGTAAGTCCGTTGACAATACAATATTCCATTGTTACTTTGATATATTTGTATATTTTAAAAGAATGTTTTAATATGGACTTCTTTATCCTAAAATAAATACGAATATCCTAAAATAAATATTCGGTTTGACTGGTTGCAGAACACTTAAAATTTGGGTCACAAAATATTAGCTCGCCAAAACGTTTCCGAATACCGAAATAACTGAAAAAAAAATCAAAAAGTTTTTAAAGACATACTTTTCTTAAATAATTTGTACTAAAAATAAAAAAAAAATATTTTGTTTGTGTAGGTGTAAAAAGAAAAGCATGAGGCGTGCCAATTCAAGAATTTATAACGTGACTGTATATGAGAGCACGCCACGTGCTTTTCTATTTAGTCATGCGTAACCAAAATTATTTTTTACTTTGTAGTACTAATTGTTAAAGAAAAGTATGTCTTTAAAAAGTTCTTTTTTTAAATAATCACGCAACTTAAATAATCAATTAAGTGGTTGATTTAAGATATAATGACCAACAGTGATTGTAACGCTGTCAAAAGCAGTAGCAATTTTCAGTGAATATTTTACTTGCTTGTTAGAATGAAAATTCGACCCGTACTTGATGTTCACGCTCAAAGCAAATAGAACATTGCAGTTATAAACTTACAACGTATCAGTAAGACATCACTTTTGAATACTTACCTCCACAACTTACTGTTGACACCACTTGATCCAGCAATTGATCAATTGTCATATAATCCCACAGTTTTGCATTACGACGGAATCCCCAAGATTTCCAATCTAGTGTGAGAGCATTCTCCCATTTATGTGGTTGCAAGACGCCTAGAATGATAATAAAATCTAAAATTATTTGGCTACAATCAATTAGTTTATGGAAGCGTAGCGTACTCTGCGCATTTGTATTAGATTTCAATCTCAATCAAAGAATCAGTTCCATGTGTTACAATCCAAATTAATTGGGTTTCTACATAGCCTAATTAAGGCCGTTATTTGCAAAGTGACGTATCTCTAGTTTACTACTATTATTAATTTGGTATAACGCACAGACTTTCAGAACAGTCTTCTCCATCATGCTACCAGATTTCTATTTGCACGTGGGTATCTATCGTGTTGAAAAGGGGGTAAGAAAATTGACTTTTATTTCCGAAGTGACTTTCCTCCTCTTCTGTTTATTTCCATAACATCGCTTCTCCATTGTACCAGTCGATGGACTCAAACGAAATAAAATGTTAATAGTGTTTATTTTTACGCTTAGTATATGTAAAAATGACGCTAAAAGAGATGGGAAAGTTAGGCTTACAGGTAAAAGTTTCTTCCAGTTGACTTTTCCTCTTGGAATAATCCAGAAATGAAGATTGTTTTCTGATCACCACAGTAAACAAAACGAACTTCACATACCATTAATGTGTGGTAACTGTTTGGATTAAAATCTTGTAGAACAACAACATTAATAGTCCTTAAATGAGACCTATGGAAATATGGTAAAATGGTAAATAAATTGTAAACCAGAAGAATAAACTAGATTTATTGACTTCATAGGGCATGTGTGTCTGACGTTCATAGTAAGGAGGCGTCTCAGCAATCTCATAAACAGAATACGTATAGGTAATAATATGACAGACACTTTCGATATTCGCAGAGGATTGAAACAAGGCTATGCCTTCTCACCATTACTGTAACTTTGAGTTAGAATATGCGATCCTTAAAATAAAAGAGAACAGAAAGGGGCTAACATTGAATGTGTTGAAGCAACTCTTCGTATTGGCGAATTATTTAAATTTAATAGGGAACAATGTAGATGCACTAGAAACACCAACGTGTTAGTAGAAGGTTGCGATGAGACAGGTCTATAAGTGAACGTATAAAAAACAAAATAAATGATAAGCAAAGGAAAACAGAACGATGGCTTGAGTCTTAGATTCATAAAGGTCATAAAATAAATTCAAATTCACACTGGATGATCGAAATAGAAACGTACTAGTTAAGAATGAGATCATACAGGAAGTTAAGAAATGTTAAAACTAGGGACCATAAGTAAAAAGCAAAAGCAACGTAACGGAAGAAATAAAAAGTCGTCTAGCATCGGGCGGCACAGAATATCGGACAAATATCCGCATAATACTGGGCCAGTACGGGTCAATATCGATCAAGGTTGGCCTAGTATTGCGCCGATATTGACCCGATATTTTGTGTTGCTAGGAATCCAGTGCAAGGATATCCTAACCTCGCGATTAATATCAAGAAGGCTGAAACTGAAAATATATAGAACGATTATTCTGTCGGTAATACTCTGAGGTTACGAAAATTGGAGTACAACGACTAATATGGACAGACCATGTAGATCGGATGGGTGAAAAACGAATATTGTATTCCACGTGGTGGCAAAGTCGGAAAGAAAGAGGCCGTTGAGGAGACCGATACGTCGTTGAGATGACAATATAGGAAGAAAGAGGTAGATATTCACGGATGAGAACTGGCTTGATCTTGCCCAGGAAAGAATCCAGTGGCTAATGTTTCTTACTGCGGTGATGAAATTTCGGTTTATTCACGGATTAAGGTAGAGATGAATTTGAAATAAAAATAATTAGAATAAATTAAAATCTGTACAAGCATAATGATAAGTACAGGTATAGTATGGAAGTTTATTTATTATCGTTAGAGAATATACTTAAGCAGCAAAGCTATATAATGGGCAAATAACTTTAAATAAACTTAGGAGAGTTAAGGGAGTTCTTCAACGATATTTTTTTAAAAAACCCTTGTTTTTCATAAAATGATAAGTTGATTCAAAATCAAGGGAAGATTCGAAATATTATCTTTGTTAATAATTATTTTCTACTGTTTGTTTCTCTTCTTGCTTGGAATTAACATAATTTTAGGAAAGTTTAAATAACTTTTATTTCCGTAAAAGATTATTAGAAAAGTTTTTACTCCATTATCAACCTAAACGATCCAATTTATTGTTCAAAAATGACTTGAGTCTTTGATATATATACGCTACGTCTACAATCTCTTTGCGTTTCTATTTTTTCCATAAAAATAAAGATATGTGCTAACAACTAGGAATTTATCTTCCTACTTAAAGCACTTGTTCAAAAAGTGTGCTTGCTGGCAATTCGAATGTTTAGAGATGAGGCACTTTGAAAATGAAATCAACGGTTGACTTGCGTCTGTCGATCTGAGAGATGCATCTCCATGTAATGTAGTTATAAAATATTTCTAGTTCAGTGTTTCGTTTTTAGTAACCTATAATAACAATCCGTTTCAACACGCTTATTGTTGCTTAGTTGGTAAAGTTAATAAATTAAATTGGAAATCACAAAGAATGAAAAGTCTAATTGTGCACAAGACGAGCTCTTTCTTTCTATGTACCCTCTTACCCTGTTCGATTGTGACTTTAGTACCAATTTAAGAGAAATCGCTAATTTAAACTGTACTTATTTAAAATTATAAGTACCCAAGCCTATGAAGTGTTGCATCTGTTATCTCCATTTTCGGGACTGAACAGAAGGACTGACAAGTTTCATGAATTATTAGTGGATAGTAGTTCGATTCTGTTCACAAGATAATGTTCCAAAGATTAACATTTGTCAGGTAAGTGATCTTCAGTTTATTAGCAAAGTTCATAGGAACTCTAAGAAACTTATTTTTTTAGAGATCCGTTGCTTCCCTTCTCTCTTTTGTTATTTTAAGTCAAAAACAAATATTTGATCCATATTTAAATGAAAACGAATATAAGACATCAACGCTACAATGCCCTTACAATGAAATTAAGAAATAACCTACCTAAAAATTTAATGTGTGTAAGTCTACAATATCATGTGCTTGATAAAACTAAAGCTTATTAACTCATATTTACCATATTTGTTATACATTACATCCTTACCTACCTGGATTGAATCTGTCGTTACAAGTAAAAATGTCTCCATGTTCACATGTAACATTATATCCCCATCGGTCGTTTGTCACTACAGTGTCTCGGACAGGACTATCGTTGTACAACCATGCAAGAAAACCTGTTGAATTCCAATATGTGTCTGGTGTTTCCCACTCACCATCACTCCAAATAATTTCTGGCTGATAAGTTTCAACCTAGAAAAAAGTATTTAAGTAAAACGAAATATTACATACCCGGCCTGAGTCAAAGTTGCAAAAGAGCCTTAAATAAAATACAAACAGATATCATATATCACTTACATACATAAATAGATAGAGAGAAAAAGAAAGGTAGGTAGGTAAAGATAGATAGATATAGAGAAAGAAAGAAAGAAAAATGAATGAAAGGAAGAATGAAAGAAACAGGTCAGTTCAAGATTTCTTCCTTGAGGTATACACATTGGACGTCATTTTTTTAAGGTTAATGTAAAGCAACGATCTCCAACAAAAGATGGCAGCACTTTCTCCATATATGTCGAATGCATTTTTAAAGAGCATTGCTGAAAGAGCTAGGTTTTGATATTCACAACAATAATCAAGTGATTTCAACAATAAAGAAAAACGAAAATAAAAAATCAGCCTTGATCGAACTCTTGAACTGATTAATTATGAACTTTCTTCCCTGAAAGAACTCTCTAGTCTTGAATTTGTATGAGTAACGTTGAACTTTTGTGTAACGATAAATGTACATTAGACATACGGAACTAGGACTGCCATCTTTTGTTGGAGATCGTTGCTTTACATTAACCTTAAGCAATCTGTAGCTGATGTTCAGAATGTTTATGTCTCATGTAACTTGAAGCGTACACCTGCGTAACTACAAGGTCTGATTTATCAACATAACCTTATCTGCTTCTCCCACAGTTGAAGTGTAAAAGAAATCCATTTCGTCAAAGTCAGCAACAATTACATATCCCAGAGCTGAAAACCTTCACGCTTCGAAACATCCTTTGTTCATTAGCAAGCAATAATAAATGCTAGTGGATTTTATTAGCAATAAGAAATGGTAAGAGTTTTGGTGATTTTTACTGCCACCGATTGCTGGAGCAGTGTCACACTGATTTCAGCTTACGCCATCTTTGATGATTATCCCTTAACGTATGATGGAACATTTAGCTTCAAGAGAGCATACAAAAGCGAAAAAACACCACTTATCTCTCGCAAAATGTCTGGCTATGAAAGTACATCTGCCCTTAAAGGTTTTATGAAAAAGAAGCAGATATTCATTGATAATTAACTAACTATTGGTAGTTTGAGTTAATATTGATGTTTCAGAGATAATCTTGCTCTTTGAGTTAAAACAATAGCTTTACTTTTGCTAAAAGTTATTTAGTCTTAAAACAAGATTTCAATTTAAAATTTAATGAGTCAATTTAAAATAGAAAGGACATTGTTATAATGGAAACATAGGCTGTTAATCTCTTTTACAATGTCTACTTAATAAAGGAAGAGGTTCTCGGCTGACTTTCGCAACAAGATAAGGAAAAACACAAGTCTTGATTATCACTAATATATACAACTTTGCTGTTTAATTTGGCGCTCCTAGCATGTTTAGAATGTACTTCTAATTCTAAGTATATAGCAAATATAAAGTATAAAATTTATCTTTAAATTGTAAGACATACAAAAGGATAAGTTTCTTAACAGTTAAAATAATTACAGGAGAGATATTTATAATTATAGAGACATGTAGAAAGTACTGTATTGAGTTCTCAGTAGAAATGATAGGTTCTAGTATCCTAATATTATCAGACAGATCCAGTTTTATGGATTAGACTGTTCAAGACAACAGCCGAGATCCAGCGCTGACCAGTTGCAAAAATATTAACAGACTTAAATCAAAATCAATATCTGATTGTAATGCATAAGATCTTCTGCAAATCTTAAATGATACAATCCAAGGAAGTTCAAAGTACTCTTACCAGTTCGTATAACTCAGGCATCGTCTTCTCGTTAACGAAGTCGTTTGTTGTCCACTGATTTTCCTTGTCTCTCAGATACAAGGGATGAAACCATTCAAGCAAAGAGTGATAGAGCCCAAGCCTTAAAGCTGTGTTCTCTTTAATGGCAGCAGAGAACTCTCCTGATTGTAACAAATAAATATATTAAACGCCTGATGCATTTCAACAATACTAAGTAAACTAAAAGTAATAACCTTTTACTGTATTAAATTAAACCAATTACATAGCTTCCGCGTTATTATTCTGCAAGTAAAGCTATGAAAGACTATTCGAACTACACCAATATACGCTATTTAGTGACGTTTTAAAAGTTTCACATTCTAACATTTTCATATAGCGAGGCAAGGACTGGCCTAAGTAAGAAAAAAATCGAATAGTATTTTTATGATTGCACTTGTTCAAAAGAGCATGGCTCTTGTTACAGCGACTCTTCTGGTTGAATTTCACTTGTTTTACTAGAAGACAAAGTTAAAACTCTCGTATCTCACAATGTTGTACATATAATGGTGTAACTTAATGTATCTGTGAATTTTTGGTTTACAATATGTAAGGATTCCAGACGGGTTTCCTTACAACCTATTCACTAAATTTCCAAGATAATAAAATTCTGGCAAAGATAGACCTTTCGAAAATGTATCATTTGAACCATGTTACCACTTGACAAAATTACAATTGTTTCCATAGTCCGTGAATGATGATGGGCTCTAACTAAAATAGATTTATGGCCCCCTTTAACTGTACGATGCTTCGTGGAAGCTGTTTTTAACATTTAATAGGGTAAAATACTACATCACTTGCGAATTTCTAGTTTATAATGGCAACAACAAACATCACCATGAGCAACACATTTTGGAGGCCTGTGATAGCATTTCTCCAGACAATCTCGTGCTGTTGCATGACGACTGGACCAAGGGTCTCTGTTCAACACAGGGACAGAATATCGAACACATCAAATAACTGCATATCACAGCAGGAAGGGGGCCTTCAAAGGCAGTTGTTTAATGCATTGTTTCGGAGCTATAGGTTACCGAAAGCGTGGGGAAATTAACTTTAGAGTTTAATATTTTTATCACCACGAACAGTAAGCTGATGCGGCATAGTATCGTCAAAAACTTTAAACTTTCTCCATTTGAAAATGCATATTTCAAAATTCCGCAATG
>JAGDQP010040564.1:0-17247 GCA_022664845.1 Lepisma saccharinum | reverse complement strand
TTTTGTTTTACTGAAGTTTATTTTAAGGCCTATTTTCGAACTCTCGTTACTCAGTTCTTCCATTCTGGTTTGTAGTTCTTCTGCACTTGAAGCAAACAGGACTATATCATCAGCGAACCGTAGGTGATGAAGATATTCGTCATTAATTTTAATTCCAACTTCATCCCAGTTTAAATTCTGGAACATTCTCTCCAGGACCGCACAAAATAGTTTTGGAGAAATTGAATCTCCTTGCCTTACCCCTTTTCCAACTTTAAATTTTTCACTGTCTTGATGCAGTCTAATGACAGAAGTGACCTTCGAGTAAATGTTTCTCACTAACTTCATATATTCACTTTCGATGCCTTGATGTTCAAGTGTTTTAAGTACTGCTGACCAGGAGACCGAATCGAAAGCTTTTTCAAAATCTATGAATCCCAAACATAGTGGAAGTTCATATTCATTAGTCCTTTCCATAACTTAATTCAATGTTTGTATGTGGTCCATTGTGCTAATTCCACCACGAAATCCGGCTTGTTCCCTTCCCTGGTTAAAATCTAAATCTCGTTCAATACGATTCAAAATAACTTTGGTGAACATTTTGTATAGGACTGACAGTAAACTAATTGGTCTATAGTTTTCCACGCGTTCTTTGTCCCCTTTCTTGTACAACAAAATGATAAAGGCATTGTTCCAAATTGAGGGTATTTCTCTCTTCCTCAGGCACATCGAGAATAATTTAGCAAGTTCCTCTTTCATTTTTTCACCTCCCCATTTGAACATCTCTGCTGTAAGTCCATCTTATCCTGGTGATTTTCCGTTCTTCATCTCTCGAAGTACTTTATCCACTTCTACTTTCATTAGGTCTGGGACTTCTACATCATTTTCTTCTAAGTCTTTATTTGCTAGCTCTTCCTCGGAGTAGTACAATTCCGTGTAGAATTTTTCAAATATGTTTATAATTTTATCCTTGTTTCGTGTTACGGTCCCGTCTGGTCTCTTTACTGCAATTATTTGCTTTTTCCTATCATGAGCTGCTGTTTGGCTTTCTTCAAACTCTTGTTTTCCTCGATTGTATTTATAACAAGATTTTCGTTATATCTTCGTACATCCTCTCTTATTTTCTTCCTTACGGTTTTATTTAGTTCTATGTACTCAATCCTCTTTATGCAATTTGTCTCTTCTTTCATTTCCCTTCTTTTCTTCATCAAGAATTTAGTTTCTTCTGAGATTTTTCTCTCTTTTTTTTCTTTCTGGCACCTGCTATCTCCTTGGATGTTTCTCTTATTATCTCAGTCAGTACTTTATTTCTGCTATCTATGTCTTCTTCATCCTCTAACTCTTCCAAGGCACTGAATCTGTTGCTTAGTTCTATCTCGAATATCTGTCTGCGTTTTCCAAGATTTTCCAGATCTAAAACTGACGGTTGTCCTCTGATAAGCTTCTTTCTCTCTAGTCTAGTATTTAGTTTCAGCTTACATCTCACCATCCGATGATCACTCGAGATTTTGAAACTGCTCAGAACAGACACGTCTTGCAGAATTGCCATGTTATTTGATAGAACGTAGTCTATTTCATTTTTGGTCCCACTTGGGCCTTTTCATCTCCACTTCCTCTGGGTCGGTTTCTTGAAAAATGTATTGGAAATCAACAGTCTGTTGGCTTCTGAGAATTCCACTAACTTCTCTCATCTCTTGTTTCTTTTGCCAAATCCAAAGTTTCCCACTTTCGTGTCACTGCTCTGCTTGGTTCCTACTTTCGCATTGAAGTCTCCCATTACAATTTTGTAATGCGATTTGCTACTATCCAAAATCTTCTGTATCTTCTCGTATAGGTCTTCGACTTCCTCCTCCGGGTGCTAGGTTGTTGGAGCATACACTTGTATAATTTCCATACTGTATCTCCTGTTAATCTTTATTACTACCCGTCCGATTCTATCTGAAATTCCTTCAATTTCTGTGATCCGTGACTTCAGGTCTTTATTAACTATAAAGCCAACGTCTGTCGCTTTACCAGTTTCTGTTCCTTTGAAGTAGAACATGTGCCCTGACGGTAGTTCCAACTGTTCTTCATTCTTCCTCCACACTTCTGATAGTCCTATGATGCCCCACTTAATCCTCTTAAGTTCATTCTGCAGTTCTTCTAATTTGTCCTCTCCTGCAAGTGACTGACAGTTTAAAGTCGCCACGTATAGGTCCAATCGAGTTGCCGTGTTGGTGTCTTGGCAGTCTACAGTCCAAACCCGGGCATTTTGACCCTTTGACTTCCAGCTGGACTGACCGCTTCCGTTGCCAGCTGCATTCCGTCCTCCGTGCAATGAGGGTCTCCGAGGCTGTTTCCTTGCGTGTACCATCATATGTAAAGAAAGGAGGGGTGCTGACATTTGACTCATCACGCTGTCAGCCAATGCGTTTTGCTGAGCAGCCCATCCATGTTCGTTCGCCAAGCAGTTGCTTGGGCACTAACACACCCCACGACGTGAACGTATGGATTGGACATTACGCGTCTAACCCGGTCGGTTCATTTAAATCTCAGAAAGAGGAATTAAGGGGTCTCCTCCCAGTTAGTGGCACAAGCATTTGGGGCGACAGTCCCGGTTTGCCGGTCCTGTCCCGATTTCCCGGGATAGATATGTTTCCAATATATTATGAACGTAGTGGATAGTAATCTAATTTAAGTGAAATATTAAATTATTATTGTTATTCCTTATAAAAAAGATATTCGTTTTCCTCATCTTTAGTATTCTTCGAAAAGTGGCATATCCTTCAAAGCAAGCCAAGCCCTCTCCATTTATCCAGATCTTGCGCTTTTGTTCTTATCTTAAGATACAATGAATATCCTTTAATAGTGCCAAGGAGTTGAATCTTCTTCGCTTAACCATATCTTCCATTGAATCCCTGAATATACAATCTCTGCACAGCAAATGTCCTAAACAGTTTCTTTTTCTCCTCTATTGTCTTCAGTATTGTTCAACTCTCGACACTTTCCTTCAGTACTTCTTCATTTTACATCTTCTGTTGTCAACTGTTCTTATATTCTTCTCCATGTCCACAATCCAAGGGCTACCAATTTTCTTTAGTCCAAACATTTAGTTGATATCTTTTTCTACTCCTGTTTCATCTATCTTTCTTAATAAACGAGTATTTTGCCATTACTTTCGTCACATTTACCTCCTTTTTACATTTCATATCCTCATTTATATACACAATTCTTAATACATACCTATTCTACTTTGTATTTGTCTACTTTAACTCTTGTTGTTTAACTTCGACACAACTTTCTTATAAAAATATATTCGATCATTCCATTCCACACTTTAGTGTTGTCTAATAAAAGATGCCAAGTATTTGTGTCTTTCAAGACTTATTTTAATTATTTCATTTATTTCAATTTCGTCCCTTTTATTTGTTATTCTATACATTTACTTTCGCCGTTACTTCTTCCTACTTCTTGCTTCAAATTCTTGGTTAATGTCTGTCCAGAAGATCTAAGAGAAAAGCGTGAGTTAAAGGGAAGACGGTCCGTAGCCGTTCTCATAGAAAATCCTTTAACTGAGATCGCTGAGTGGAGATGCTGGCGGCCAAGATTCTGTCCTATATTTTAATTGCTTAACTCTTTTATTTTATCATGTGATAGTTTATGCTTTCTGGTGAACCGGACAAAGACCTTACCAGATGCATTTAAAATTGATATTTATAATATAAATTAACAAATTTACATTCCCTAACACGAGACAATGATTTCAGTGAATTTACTTGTAGAAAGAATGCAATGAACATACATTAGTAGACGACTCCTTACACGCTATCTGTGAATTCGGCTCATGGCTGACGTAAAATTCATTTCAACCAATTGTTGTTTTACAGATAGTTCAAGTAAAGTCGACTTATATCAAGTGCCAGGAAGTGGATTTCTTCATTTTTACTATAGATGTACTTTTTTTTTACTCCCGTGTTCCCAGTCATGGCACGAAATACAAAGTGCAAATCAAAATGAAATTCAAAAATAAATTAAATGATAAAATATTGTGCAAATAATATGAAAAGGGAGAGGAAAGAGACTGTTGCGAAAGATATTCCATTAAAATTAAAGAAATTGAAGGTGTAATGTTAAGTTCGACTAGTTTATGTTAGGCGCGCAAGCAAAACAATTTGTAAAATTTTCCCGTATTCGTACCTTGAATAACAGGAGTACCTTCGTCGTGAGTAACCTGGAGTATAGTTGATGCTAAAGAAAAGAGACGAGTAGTGACTGGTAGTTCTTATACACTAATTGTTTTCCTTGCCACAAGACTGAGAATGTATACGCTAGGTGCTGTCAAGGTGCTTATTTGACCTATAATATCGCGGAACTGAAAGGATAACTTAGAACAATTCTCAGGTCCTCGAAAATTGTTCCCATGGTTATTTATTCTCAGGTGAATAGTTTTACTTTTGATGTCATGAACTTCATTGCATTCCATAAGTATAACTATCATGCAAATCTGCGCATCCTTACCCAAATATGGCGACTGAATTTATTTCTAATTTACACATAAATCACATTAACAAACTTAAATATTTTCATTATTTTATCTACTTCCATTACTTAAGTACTTCATACATTACTTTCCACTTTGATACATTAAGTGAGAGTTTTGTTAGCATGAACCGTCTACTTATCAAAAATACACTAACAAGAAGACCATAGGAGGATTTTCCTCTTTATTCTCCATTAATATATCGACTATCGTAGAGAATGATTTCAGAAATAAATTTGTTTCTATGGTATTCTAGCTCAAAAAATTCAATGGATATTTATAGTTCCTTAGTTGCGTCTTCCCCCAAAGTGTATTCCAAATTAATATAATTGTTAGATTTATTTGGAGAGGCTTTTCTCTTAGTTTTGAATGCTAATCCATTGGCTAATATTCTGTCATGCACTTGGAGATGTTATAAGTAGTTACATGAATGCATGTTCTGCATAAAAATGACTACTTGACAAACAAAATTAGTTCTGGGAATTTTTCTTCAAGTGAACATCAACAATTACTGTAATTTTTTAATGTGACGAAACTTTCAATACATGAAGAACTGCGTATTATAGATCATCACATCTATGGAAATGGAGCAATTCAATTATCTGCACGGGCTAAAAATGCCCCTGCTTCCAAAAACATATTCGGAGGTAAACTACTTATTAGTAGATTCAGTGGGCTCTGAGACTCCATACAAATTAGGAAAAACATTAAAACTTTAAATGGAGCAACTTTAAGATTGGAAAGAAAACTTAGAACAACTTTCAGGTCCTCGGAAGTGTTCACGCTAAATAATTGTATCAATTGATTTCTAGTACTTGTTCTAGAAAACTCTTATAGAAAAAACAACTGTTCTAGAAAAACATACTTGGATTTTTTTTAAATGTTAATGGCTAACATCTAGTATCAAACGTTTTAAGCCTATATTCTAAAAAAAAAAAGTTCTACAGAAAAGAATCATTTGTATTCTTCATTGGTAATCTGCAAAATACATTAAAGCTACAATGCTGAAGGAGAAATCAATGATTTTAATTATTTTTTTTTAAGGAAAAGGAAATTATGTATCTTGAGAACTATAACAAACTCCTAGCTGTGAAAGAAATATACAAAGAATAATTAAAATGTAAGTTGAATATTAAATTTATTCCAAAATGTGAAGGTGTACAAATATAAAATTGCAGTGTTATTCACTTGATATTGCACTAAAATCCCTGTAGTCGCCACTGCGGTCCAAACATGTATTTCAGGGGGAGGCGAAAACGTCGATACTAGTCGACCACACATCTAAATTCACCTAATTTTCTTATTTACCCATGTGTATGACTAAACATGCATTCTTCATCAACAAGCATAGCAAGGAGCAGATTCTCAGGGTGCCCAAAATGTCCATTCCTATAGATGACTGAATCAGTGACTGCTTTGAGGTTTGCAGGAAGATAGAGAGATAACGCTATTGTCTTCTAAATGTGTCTTGCTCCATTTTTGCAAGAAGGTTTCGTCTTGATCCAAAACCACATTGGAGCATATACTTTCACAACAAATGTTGCTAATATCTGTAAATGTTTGTGTGGGTTGACTGTTGCTACATATAAGCGCAAAATCCGGGACAATTTTCTGGATCACGAGATGCTAAAGTCTGTGAGCATTCACCACTTGTTACCGCTTTCTAAATATCTAGCAGATAAGATTGATCTGTACTCAAATTGTCACATGTTATGTAGGGCATTTCTCTTTCAATGATACTGAAATCCGTGAGAGGACAGTTCTGACAAGTCTGCAACTGACGACCGTTTGCTCCGGAAAACCCCTTTGACCCTGTCGTTGATCCATTGAGATACTGAAACAAATGTCGCAGGGTGAGCTCATGTGCATGAAGTTGGAAAATAAACCACTGTATGTAATGGTTTTCCTAATTCCTCTTCAAGCAGTCTAATGATACCTCCTGCTTTCACAGTGTTAGTTGGTTTACCATCACAACCAATAGCGACAACATTTTCTAGTTGTATTCCTTTTTCTATTAAGAAATGCATTATGCTGTTTTTGATACAAATAGCAGACCCTTTTTCAGGTGATATATGACCGAGCTACAGAGATCCTGGCTCCAGGACAATTGTAATATATTCCTGTATTACAGTTCTCTTGTGATAAACACCTTCTTTCTTCTCAGACACCAAAGTTTTGTCTTTTCTCCCATCAAAGTAAATACCCTCTATGATAGCTCCTTCTTACTCTTTAGTCAGTGCACTTCTTTTGCTAATAACCATTGTTGTATTGCCTTTATCAACTATTCCAACGTCTTCTAAGCAAGCCCATGATATTGCTGCTGTAGCTCGATCAGATATACCAAGCCTGTTAGATACTAAGCCCAAATGGGGTAGTGGAGTCCTCATCTGTGATGTTTCCTTTATGGTTCAGGGTCGCTGAAGAGGTGTTCTTGGAGGTTGGTATATTTCTTCTTCACTTTCTTCAAAGTCACGCTTGCCAGATGAATCACTGTCTAGAAAATCATCTTTATGACTAGTTTCACTGGTTGTATCCTCTTCCCTACTTGAAGAAGGTTGGGGTTCAAATGACTGGGTGGATTTGACAATTCTTGTTAACCTCTTCTGAATGTTTTCAGTCTCGTTAATATCGACACTATCAATAGCCATTCTGCGAGCACCTCGCTGATCCATCAGAAATTCGCGTTCCTTAGCAGGGACTTCTTTTCTTTATCGCAGTTACAAGCAGCTATATCAAAATGTTTGTTTTGGCTGTCAGTTCGAAAATCTTCAAGTTTCTTTTGGAGGGTTGGCAGGTCCTTTCTTCCCTTGAATGGCTTTAGAAGCTTCATGTATTTATCATGGTAGGCTCTAATCAACTGGAGCACTCTAGTGTGTGACACAACTGGAATAGAGGCCTTCTTCCAAAGTCATTCAACTTTTTCTGGAACAGGATCAGACACCTCTGCCACAGTAGGATCTTTGTCTTGTTTTGTAGGTTTTAAAGCATGTTTCACTTGGTTATAGTACTTCATCACATCTTCGTAGGTAGGTAACACATTTTCTGCAAGTTCACTGCGATTCCCAAAAATGGGACACTTCGCCATCTGCCTTCTTCTAGTATGAATCCACTGCTCACCTCAGAGACAAAACAGATAGCAAAGATTGAAAATCGAGATTTTTTTTGTATTATACAAATACAATATACAAAATACACATTCAGTAGTGTATCTTTATTACCTACAGTCATCGAAAGCTAATCACAATATTAAAGAGTGCAATTTGCATTGTTGCTTTGAAACGCTTATGTACTGCGGGAACTTAAACCGCTTATTTCTGAAAACAGAAAAATTCAAGTTGTGGCAGTGTTGCAGCCGAGGTGCCATATGTGAACTATGGAAAAGTACTTAGCAAAGTTAAAATAGAATTCAAAATAAAAGCTGCCTGGGGCCCCTTAAGATGTTATCTCAGATCAATGATTTTTTACACATACACTTTCTAAACCATAATGCAACTTTACCCTCCTATTAGAAATTAGGCATTTTCTATAATTATTGTTTTTAAATAGCAGAATTTTAGCAGATTTTTTTGCACTAGTTTTCAAAACTGTTCTAAAGTGGGTGGGGCTGAGCCTTATTCTGGCCCCAACCAAAAACCCGTCATTTCGGGGCTTTGCGGGAAAGCAGAATGTTTATTATTATTGTTTTTGAATAGCAGAATTTTTTAAGCTGGTTTTTAGAAATTCTGCCGATGTGGGTGGGGCCAGCTTCACGCAAGTTAATTAAAAACATTATCAACAACATTGTTGTATTTTCAAAAACATTATTGTTTATCACTGTTTCGTTCACATAGCAATCTCGTATTAATGATGTCGGACATATTTAAATTGAAATAATCCATTTCTTTGCATAACGAACTTCCAGGCTTCGGAGCAAAATCATTTCAATCAAACGTTGAAGATGAAGCTATATAGGTAACTCAGAAGTACATAATTATGTATTCTTTAACAGTAATTAGACATTCAACCCAAGCAGTATCAGGTTAGTTTACGTTGAGATAATATTTGAATGCAGTCCTTTTCTACGTTAACCAAACACGACCAAAAGGCGTACATTTGCATATGTTCTCAACATTTCAATCAACTTATGGGCTACACTTTAGATACTCTCCCGAATTGTCCAAAACAATGCAGATTATGTTAGGTTATATAGAATCGGTTTAGTTTAACTTATATTAGTTACTTTAATCCATCTTCAACTGTGCTTAACTTCTCTAGTTGTTTTGAAATCAGATTAGAAATAAGGTGGTGATTTCTTGTCGGAGTAGTATTCAAAGAGCAACTGGGTTACTGGGCAACTCGTGATATTTCATAAACATGTTCTGTTCCTTGTTTAACTTGCATTTCGGCCATAGTATTTAAGTATAATTAAGTGTAAAAAGACATCGTATTTGGAATTATTGTAAATGTTTTATATTTACCTTCATCCCTATTGTTCGCACACACTCCAAATGAGAATTTAGGTGTAGAATTCGCGTTCTTTTCCACTAACATAATCACTTCATTTGTAGTGTTCTTATGTTCATTCTCATACAGGTTCGAATTTCTTTAGATTCTTCTTCTGCCTTCTTTCTTACTGATTCTACATTCGTTGCTCCTGATCCTATACTCACAAAATCATTGTAACTTCCATTATTTAATTTTCCCACTTCCTGAAATCCCACTAGCACATTCAAAGGTGCTCGTTCGTTCGATTAGTTGAATACCAATTATTTGGAACTTTTAATAGTTGTGTAATCCAGTTAGTAGAAATGTTTAGAAGAATTTTGCGTACATTATTAGATTTCCTGTAAATGCATCACTCAATATAAGTAGAACCTTCTCTTCAAGTTAAAAATGAAAATGTGTTTTTCATGATGAATAGAACGAACAAATGTAAATTTGCAAATACAAAACGACCTTAAAATGCAATATTCATCTTCTCTGATTCGTTACCCTTACGTGCATTTATAGCTTGTTAAAATGATATTGAATGCAATATATTATGAAAGAGACAACCTGCAGTGCAGATGCAAAATACGTATAAATGTAATCCTGCTCTACTTTCCTGAAGAATAGTAGGCCCAAGAATTTATTCAAACGTAAAGTTATTGTGAATCAATCAACGAAAAATTAACAACAACAACAAAGATATTTGTCCTGGCCCGCAGGGACCATAGACTTGACTTCTGACTTTCTTGAGCCACTTTCGTCTTTTGAATTTGGTACTTTATTATTTGAATAGTATATTTGGTTGGAATAGAAACGGATTCCGAGCAGTCAACCCAACAAGCGCAACCAACACATCAAGAAAACCCACGTCGGCAAAGAGATCAATGTGTAATGACATAGCTTAGTTAATTCTTAGATAAGTTAGTGTTGGAAAGTCATAATATGTCTAGGAGATGTTAGTCGTTTGTGAGTCATAACGGTTGAATGGAAAATTAGCTATAAGGATGTTTTAGAAGAATTTGGTATTATTAGTTTGAAATTGCAGTAATCCTCTTATAGTCATCCATGGGAACGCTATTGCTCAAGATATTCATTGCTCCACTGTAGTTCTCAGATGTTGGTATGTTATTTGATGACAAACAATCTCATGTGTCAGTTTTAGGGAGGTTCATTATAGCGAACTTCTTGTTCTTGTTGCTAATAATGTAATTAAATTTCATTCTTTTCAGGTATTCTTCCATAAGAGTGATCTTAATGATTTGGTATAATATGCCTTGTTCTGTTTTCCACAATTTCCTCGAGACACGAGCCAGTATCTTTCGTATTTGTTAAGTAGTTCAATATTTGTATTGCTATTGTATGTTTCGTGACCATACGTGATAATGGGTCTTAAGATAGAAGTGTACATTCTGGTTTTAATATTTAGCGGTAATTCAGCTAGGAGTAAAGTCTTTAGTGTTGTAAAAGTTCGCAATCCCTTTTTTCGTCTGTCCAATATATGAGTCTTGAAGGAAAGTCTCTGGTCCAGAGTAACGACAAGATATTTTGCTGTATTTGTGGGTTTGATTTTAATTTTGTTTACACAAACATGTTTATTTTTAGCTTTTTTGTCTTTTCTTATTCCTTTGCCATTTGGGTAAAAAATTACAAATTGTGTCTTGTTTTCATTTAGTGTTAATTTCCATGTGTTACACCAGGAAGTAAATAGATTTGTTGTCTTTTGTAAGTAACTTATTGCAGTTTTAGTATATCTTGCCGAAGTCCAGTACTATGTGTCATCAGCAAAGGGGCCAAGTTGTTTAGTGTTGGTTTCCGAAATCGTTGTATCATTCACATACACAGAATATAGAATAGGGCTTAATGCAGCACCTTCGGGAACACCTTGTTTGATAATAATTTCTTTTGAGTATACATTTCCAAATTTAATTTTTGTAGTTCTATTCGTTAGAAAGTTGTTAATCCAGCTGACATCATTCTTATTTATAATAGTTTATACGGTATTTTTTCTGTAGACTATACGTCACCACACAAGATGTTGACAACAGTGATAATTGTTTGTCTTTCTGGAGACAAATGCTTGACCTGAAGATTCAGTTTCATAAGCGTGCTCTCGATTTGAATAGTATGGTATCCCAATAGCGGGATATACTGCTGAAAGTGGATCCAGAATCAATGTTCCATCTAGCGATCATTTTCATGGAATCCTAGATCTTTAGGGAAATTTATAAAACTTTCCACCCACTGAGAACACACAGAAAAAATGACTAAAAATATTTATATATTATCTTTTCCGATTGTTAATGAAAACATATTTCTAGGTTTCAGAATATTGGGTCCTGAAGATCGGACAGGAAGACCTGTTTGTGGTTGATCCTCCTACATGCACAAGGTCGCTACTTGCAGTCTGGAATCGAGAAGTGGATCGGTTTCCCAAATATAAATCATTAGAAAATGGAGGAGCAAAATATTTGGATGAGTAGAACAAAGGATCGGATAAGTATTACTGACTACATTCTGTAGTGGTTTGTAAAAATTTCAGTCAAAGTAATGTTATTTTGTTTAGAAAATTAGTAAATTCCACACCTAATTTTATTTTCGTTACACCATGGCTACAACAAATTCTCACGCACAAAATATTTACAAATTAGAATGCATGACTTATTGAATCTGATTTAAATGTGCAAAATATAAGTGTAATTATTATTGTATTTATCAAACTGCACTATTTCACCTCTTATAAAGCATTGGGCGATTTAAAATTAAATTATTTGTAAACGTAAATATTAGTTGTTGCAACTCCAAACATTGCAGTTTATAATAAATATTTAAATTAAGAAATTATATGTTACATCACATTAAAACATATCAAATTGTTTGAAGATTCCTGATATTAGACATTTTTATAAAGTCATAAATTCATAAGTTCATAAATGTGTCTGCTCCGATTCGCTAAGAATTTTCATAAAAGATTGGAAGAAATTAAATTTTCTAAAATCCACTTTGAACTATTTCCTATAAGAATGGTATAACATGAAATAAAGCTTTCTAAACTACTCTGTAGCTTCAAAACGAATAAGCAATAGTTTCTCAAAAAGCAGTAATATATGTTGTTACATTCAGAAAACGCTCCTTCGAGAACAAAAAGAAAATAGTTTATTTCAAAAGTACTATTTTGATTTTTGAACATGCTAGGACTAACTTTAGAACGAATATAAATTTCTTGTAAAATATTAAGTTTGTGTAGTATTCAAATTTTAAATTTCTAGAACAAATAAAAACGTTAAGTAAAGTCAAGACATTTTAAAATGTATTTCGATAATATAAGTTTTCATGTCAATGACAAGACTAATAATTTGAAGCTTGTAACTAATGAAAAAGAACTTAACTGAGTCCTCAGTTATAAAATTACCACCGAGATCTTATTGAGATGACAGTAAAGATGAAAATACTTGTTGTAACAATTTGCTATTTCCTTTTATATATTTTTTTTTGGGGGGGAGGGTTCAACACACTAAATTATGCACGGACTTAACAAAGAAAAATTAACTATGCAGGGGATGTTTCTAAGTGAAATATTCGATTACAAAATCTAGAAAACAAATTTAATAAAACAACTCAAACAATATTAGATTCAAATAATTTAGTAGCCCACGTCTTGATGGACAAAAACATTAAATTAGAATTTGAGTGCCTATTTCAGAAGTTATGTAAACTAGAATAAACTGAGGAAAACTAAAATACGATAAATGCGGACATCTATAAACGATTAGTAGAATGAACTAAATTTTATTGAATACTTTAGCACCATAATTTATTAACAGCATGAAGCTACAAGATATAGTATTTATTATCGTGAAAAACAACATTATTTTTAACATTCGCAGTATTTTTTTTAATAAATACTTTCCTTAAGAAAACAAGTTAGAAATGCGATTCCACTAAAAAAAACGGGAATGCTCAGGTCCTTTGATAGCATTTTAAATAGGCAAGCATTAAAGATTATCAATTAGGTTGGAAACACTGATAACTGTAGCTCTTAAGTACGGAAAAACCCACAGTACGTTTCTATTGTATGGAACCATTTTTATGCTCAGTTTGGCGCAGTTAATAAGCAAACATACTGATGGGGTAGAAAAAAAGTTATGATTTTTTTTCTCGCGTCATGATTAGGATGTCAAAATATGTGTGCATGCAAACTTTTGCAACTCGAGCGCAATTTGTTAGGGAGATATTTATGATACAATAGTCAAATTCTTGTCTGCGGATAGTGATAAAAAGTGTTGAAATTCCATTACACTTTTAAATTGCTGAAAGAAATGAAAGCAAATACATAGTAATAGGTACTGGGTGAAAGGCGCTATCTTGTGGAGGGTATATTTTCATGGCCGCCATTTTGAATCTCGATTGATTTTCTTTGAAGAGAAAGGGTCATGTAATATGTCATTCTGCGTTAGAATTTTATGGGAAGTATGTTTCTGAAGTCAGTTTTGCCGTAAATGTAATATTGTGAGAGATGAGGGTATGTGACGCTAGCATGGGGTAATGATGCAATAGCCTGGAAACACCGATTTCTTCTCGAAATAACGAAGGAAATGAAACCTAAATGCATACAAATTATTTCTGAGTAAGACTGATTTCAGAAACGCATTTCCCATCATCTTCTACCCCAGAATGACATATTACACGATCCCCTTCTCATTTTTAAGAAAATCAATCGAAATTCAATATGGTGGACTTGAAGATGGCGGCCATGAAGAATATACCCTTCACAAGATAGCACCTACAACCCAGTACCCATTACTATGTATTAGCTTTCCATTACTTTCAGCAATTTTATCACTATCAACAGACAGGAATCTGACTATTGTATCATCGATATTTCCCAAACCAACTGAGCTCGGTTTGCCAAAATTTGCATCGCACGTTTTTTGACATCCTAATCATGACGCGAGAAAAGAATAATAACTTTCTTCTGCACCATGCAGTATGTTTGCTTGTAAGTATAACTGAATGGAAGGAATTTGAAAAATTGATTTGAAATGGGTTCGCAACCCTAAACTACTGCACCAATCAAGATGGTTCTGCTTGTTCTAAGCTAGTCGACCCAATATCTGTCAAATTACAAATCAAGCGTCTCTGTACCCGTTGTAGTTCCTCAAACTTAATTTCTGCACAGAGACACCGTCTTATTTAAGAATGAAGCGACATATGCATACCATTTCCCGGCCTATTCTTTTAAACACATTTCTTCTAAAACCTAAGCTATTTGTTTTTTGAGTTAAGCATGTCCGAGTAAAACAGATAGTTTTGGCATTTCATAATGTCAGTAGTAATGTACCAGACAGAGAAAAAATAGAACTAGAGGTCTTAGTTCGATAAGTATTTGTATTTCCCTGGGTAAACGGGAATTACTGGTGGCCAAAATACATGATGTTGAACTGATTAAATTAAATCTGCTACTATCTTGTTAATTAGAATGAATTCATCCATCATGTCGTCTTTCTGTCGTGATTTACAAAACTGATCCACAGAGACTACGTTTAGGGCTCCTTCTTAGTCCCACTAGACTGGACTGAAGACAGTTTTCTGCGATTTTTTTCTGAACTGTTCTCAAACGAACATATATCAGTAAGGCTCAATGATGACTCCCCAAATCCTTTGCTAATTTATATATTTCGAAATTGATGAGTTAAGACTTAGCATAGCTGAAAAAAAAATCATTAATTATGGTACAGAGAATCATTAACAAAGAATAGTCTATCCTTTAAGATAGTCGCGAATCATTTTTGTCCAAAAAGAAATTTATATATAAAATCATGGATTTCAGGTATCAACTAATGAAACTCAAAGCACTCATGTTCGTAGTTGAAAATTAATATTGTTAGAGTGTGATAAATGACGAATAAATTGATTGGTAGATTCAAAAACAACTGAAATAGCAAATTAATATTGCTTAGGTACCTGAATTTAGCTCTAGTCTATAGCTGTATTGGGCATGAAAACTTTTACAACTAGATTGCACAATTTTTCCGTCATTTTGATTACTGAACAGCAAAGAATGTTCATTCATTAACGTTTATTGTTATTGATGACTAGTTGTTCTAAGAAAATAAAAATTATTATTATTTTGATTTTTTTTATCTGCTAAGGAAACCTTATATTGAATATTAAATTCTGCTGCAATATTATCAAATTTTAATTTTCTAAAACAAATAAAAACGTAAGTAGAATTACTATTTAATCTAATTAATCTAGCGTAGTATGTATTACGTCCAGAATTGTGTCAAACTGAAAAAAATCACGGACTTACATCTAGCATAAGTTTGAGGCCACAGTTTGGGACGCAGTAAGTCCGTGTCTTGCTTCATTACTCGCTAGTAAATCTGTGGACGCAGTGTAGGTGAGTTGTTTGGCGGGTGGTGGGTAGCAAACATAATCCATGCACCCACCAAGCAACCCACCTGCATTGCAGCCAAAGGTCAAGAGCAGTGAATTAAGCAAGACACGGACTTACATTGTCCAGATGTGTCTTTACAAAAATATCAAACCTCAAAAATGGCTGAAAATAATCCAGTGACAACATAGTAGCTAAGCAAATTATCATTGGAAGGAGAAACTCTTTAACAAGACTTATTCCTTCGGTAAAAGAAAAAACAGTATTGCGCTAGTTGGTATGAATAATTTAATAGTATACTTCTAGCTGTTACAAAAGTGCCTAATTAGTATTTGAAACTCTGTTTCAGAAAATAAGTGAAAGTAACAAATTGAAGAAAAATAAAATAACTGTCGCGGACATCTATGGGCGATTAGAAGAATTTTTCCACAACGATGTTTGTTGTGTGCATTTTAGTGATAACTTTAACAGGAAAAAGGTACAGGAATTCTACTGCATCGAACTCAACACAATTAACTTGTCATATTCGCGTTATTGTTTTTTTTAAGTCCTTGACAGCATAGCTAACATGATCGAGTCTGGCATCGAGGACTTTTATATCAACTTAGCAAAATGGGTTTTCACGATCAATATCTCCGCTTTCTGCAATCCTACTTACATAACCGCAGCTTCTATGCCAATTATAACGGCTATGATTCTGCAATTCATCCTATTACTGCTGGAGCACCTCAAGGATCTGTTCTCGCACCGCTTCTTTTAATTTATAACTCCTGACATTCCTACCCATGTTCACACCAAAATAGTTACTTTTGCTGATGATACTGCTATTTTCGTTTCTTCACGTAATCTCCGATATTCTCATTTGCATGCACAAAGACATCTTGCTTCCATAGAAGACTGGACTACAAAATGGAGAATGAAGCTCAACGCTGACAGAACCACAGTCGTTCACTTTTCCAAACGCCATTCCGGACTTTTACAACCTCTCACGCGCTTTGGAACACAATTTCCGTATAGTCAACATGCACGCTACCTTGGAGTCCATCTGAACAGGACTTTATTATTTCGCCATCATCTGAAAACTGTCGAAGGTAGAGCTCTCACTCGTCTCCTTGCATTATATACTCTACTTCGCAGCCGAGAACTCACACTTCAAGCTAAATTGAACACCTACATCATGATGATTCGCTCTATTTTAACATACGCTGCCCCTGCATGGCAACATGCAGCACAACCTCATTATGTACAACTCCAACGTATACAAAATCGAGCAGCCAGGATGATTACAGGCCACAGCAGAGACACGCGAATAGTACAACTCCACGAAGATCTGTCTCTTCGTATGCTTACCGATGCTATTGACTTTCACTGCCGTTCCTTCTGGAATCGTATAACCCTCTCCCCTCATCATACCTTGAACACCCTGGGCACTGTACAGCCAGTCCGTCATACTCACCGTATGCCCCATCCCAGATAACCATTTCATCAACAGCACAGACCACCTGTCTTAAATTCCTGATTTAACAATTCAAACTACACTTCATGATCACCAATTTTATTGGAGTAATTTTTAATCCATCTTAGTCTCAATTACTTATTCTACCATCGTAGCCTCGCTTAACTAAATTGTTTTCCTTCCTCCTAGCCTCGCCACATTATGCTCCTACCTCAATTTTGACTTACATTGACTGCCTTAGGGATGCGACAGTTGCTCCATAATCATTTCAATTATTAAATTCTTCGTCCCGCCAAAATAATCATATGGAAGTCATGAGCTTTTAGCTCGATACTTCACATATTAAAATTCATTATTTTTCTGCGATTCTGCAAACATGTAGGGACCTTATAATACCGCTCAGTTAGTCCGTGTCTGTCTGTATGTATCTAG
>JAGDQP010040563.1:0-17247 GCA_022664845.1 Lepisma saccharinum | reverse complement strand
ACGTTGTTATGTTTTCCTAAACTACTCTTCATAATACATCATGATGGCAAATTTCGTATCTCTGGCTCAAGCAGTTGGAAAATGGATTTATGACGCCCGCCATTTTTGATTCAAGATGGCGTCTTTAGAGATATTTTGTAATATTTTCATAATCTACTAATAATGTTGTACTGTCAAACTAAATTTCATTATTCTAGCGGCAGCCGTTTAGGCTGTGTATTCTTTAAAATTTTAGGGTTGGCGGCCATTTTGAATCCAAAATGGCGACTTTTTCAAATTTTTAAAAAGTTTTCTTAATTTGCTATCAATGATGTAGTTTCATACCAAATTTCACTGTTCTATCTTTAGTCGTTTAGGCTGTGTATTCTTTGAAATTTTAGGTTTGGCGGCCATTTTGAATCCAAGATGGCGACTTTTTCAAAATGTCGGAATTTTTCCTTTATCTACTTATCATCCTCTACCTTCATACCAAATTTCATGTTTCTAGCGTACTCCAAACACCCTAAACAATATGATGAGTGAGTCAGTCAGTCAGTCAGTCAGTCAGTCAGTGAGTGAGTGAGTGAGTGAGTGAGTCAGTTAGCCTAAAATGTGCAATTTCAGGGGTCCACAACTAGAACATAGTTTGAGATACGAATATGAAATTTTGTACATCTGCACATATTTACCATATCTCCTTAACGGCAAAAGCTCATATTCCTATCTTTAACATCTTTTTTCTTACGGGGCCCCCAAATCGTCGATTTTGCCATAAACTCTTGTTCCTGTATAACATGCTTCTGGCAGTGCTGACGTTTTCTGACGTGAAGAACTTGGCTCATGCACTGCCGTGCATGTTGATAATATTTTATAATGATGTAATGGTAGTTCTGAATCCATATGGGAAATACAAACATTTAAATCCCATATAAGGAAACACTGAACATTTTAGACAAACCAAAATGAAACACTGCAGGTCCGTACTATACATGTTATATTTTTTCGAAGTATTTCCCATAACAATTGATATACTTTTCCATCAGCTCAAACCATTCCAGAAAGCACTGGCCCCACATGTATGAAGTCATCTTCTCAATATACTGGAAGAAGGCAACAACTGCATCCTCGAGAGTAGAAAATAAAGTTCATCGCAACTGATTCTTGATTCTAGGGCATAACAAAAAGCACAAAGGGTGAGGTTTGGGCTGTAATGAGAATGGATTATTGTTTTGGTGTTTGAGACTCTGAAAAACTCCACAGTCGGTAGCACCATGTGGCTAGGGCCACTGACTTGGTGGAGAATGATTCGACTTCGTGTCCATTTATCAGGAACTATCTGCAAGATCTCCGGTAAACAAACTGTTGCATACCATTCGGCATTTACGGTCCAACGTCTTCTAGTTGTACTGTCACAGTATGGCCTTCCGGCTAAAGATGGTGGCGACCATTTGTTTACCAGCACTTCGTTCTTTCCTGACTTTCGTCGGTGGGTTCTCATCTGGAAAGACCCACTGCGCCAACTGGAGTTTGGTCTGGGACACATAACAATACACAAAAGTTCCGCCACCTGTTATAATGTCATACACTGCATTGGAATGCCCTTGCTAAAATCTGTCACCCATTGTCATGCACCAATTGGCTCTTACCTGGTTTTACGCTGAAGTTAGTTCATGTGGTATCCATCTGCAGCAAAGTTTCCTAACAGCAAGGTAAACATGGAAGATTGTTTTTTCACCTGTTTCATACCAATACTCAAATATGGACGAATGTCTGCGTAGGTCACACATTTTGTCCTTTTCCACCATATGATGCACTCTGTCCACAATTTCATGTGGGTCGCTGTGGCAGGACGACCTTTATTTACGTGGCTCGTCTCCAAGCTGTTGCCGTCCACGTTTGAGCTTTCTAAACCAGTTAAACACATTAACACAGAATAGAGCTTTTTCCTGACATACCTGTTGGAGTCGTCCGTAGCTTTCCCGTTGAGACAAATCTACACGAAAATCATCGCTTGGAAATGCTCTCTTGTTAGCTCAATTTGACTACTACCACACCAAGGCAATTCAACTTATTCTGAACATAACCAGCACTGATATTCACTAGTTCTATACTGGTATATTCCACAGACTCATAGCTACAACATAGCCTTGTGACGTCACCTTGCGTCATTCAGTATTCCTTTATCTAAAAACTTTCAGTGTTACCTACGTATAGATATTCCCAAAGTTGTCCCGGAAAATGAGAGAAGTTTGGGCAAAGTGATTCTTGAACTCATGGCTTTATTTATGGAGGTAATATTGATCACATCATAGATCGTCTCCTTTTCATTGGATGGATAAATCATGAAAAATGGCTAATCTAGATCACATTTATTATTATTATCATTCATTTGGTGTTAAGTCCAAACATTGGCCACTAACTTTAGATTAAAATTGTATTGTAAATAAAAATTCCTGACAGGAAATGTGCTCTATTGAAGACTACATGTCTTCAAATGTCAAATGAGAAGTTTACATCTTTGAGAAAAATGTTTCCAATTTGCAACAAACAAAAACAATACAGAGTATTTGGAACATATTCCACTAACTTAGTAATCACAATTTTCTGTTGTTTTGTTATGTTACAGGTAACTTGAAGAACCTTTAGATCTTTAAATTAAGAAAATAAAAAGAGATCAAGAAAAAACAAACTTGAAAAACTACAGTATTATACATTGGGAATAAAATAGAAGTTTAATACAAATTTTGAACCTACTTTTTATAGCTAAATGCGAGTCAAATGAACAATGAAGACACAAATCTTCCAGAGAAACAGATTACCTTTACATTTAAAATAAAGGAAGTACATAGAAACATGCCGGTGTGATGAACAGTTAGATATAAATTCATGAAATGGGTTCTTGCAAAATATAAATAAAAAGCCAAACTATTGTTTGTACAAGGTCATGGTTTTGCATGTTTTACCAAATCAAAATTATGCATAGCCATCCTATTTTGGCATTACAGAGTCACATGGTACTTATTGTAATGAAACCCATTTTGGCTTTAAGAACGCACTTTAGAAGTAGACTTTTATGTTGCTATTTGTGACCATATGAATAAACAACAAGTACCAATATTAAGTGAACTTCACACCCTATATTAGCACAAAACTCAGACCTGTACGATTCATGAAACAATAAAAGAAATTGTCAGATCTTAATGTGTTAGTTTTGCACGAAGTTCCCCTGTATCCAAAGTTATCCCAGTGAAGGCAGTGACAATGATGACTGTCTATTGGTATACAAATTTAGTTTGACTTTGTCCATTATCTTCATGATTATATATTTATATTCCTACTTTTAGGATTGCATATCTATACTCCTACTTTAAGGATTGCATATCTATACACCTACTTTTAGGATTGCATATCTATACTCCTACTTTTAGGATTGCATATCTATACTCCTACTTTTAGGATTGCGTATCTATACACCTACTCTCTACTACATTTCACCTATAGTTTGTAAATTCTGCAGGATGGAGTTTACAAATTATACCGGAAGGCGAGAGAAGAGAAGCTCTTTCAAAAGTGTAAAACATAGGAATATAGATATAATCGTCTAAGTATAGATAATCATTAAGATAATGGACAAAGTGAAACTGAATGGAGTTTACAGACTACACCGGAAGACGAAAGAAGAGAGGCTCTCTCGAAACTATAAACATTGGTATATATATAAAATCGCAGAAGTATAGATAATCATTAATACAATGGACAAAGTCAAACTAAATTTGTCTAGACGTACCAATAGTAGTAATTTTTTTTATGAATAGGATATTTTAAATTTTATCGAAATAAAACCTTATCTCCAGCTTCTTTGTTCCTCGTTAATACTTCAGAAGAAAACTGTCTAACTTTATGTATTAGTTTAACAAGCCAATATTTTATCCACTATAGCATCAATTTCTGTTATGTTTTCAACATGAATTGTCAACTCAATTTCACGTACAGGCAAGAAAATTAGGAACTTGATTACGTTGAAAGGATAAATGCAATCAGTGGATTGGGAATGCCTCGAGTTACCGTCTGTTAAATATCGGTAGATCATTACGGGAATTGAACACTAAAGACTATTGTATGTCAAAGCGAGCACCGTCATCACATTTTAATAGGTTATTATTGTTCAGCAAAATAATAAGCTTGGTATGGATCCAACCTTTAATCCAAACCTGGTTTCAATTTCCTTTAGATAGATTGCACCGATAATTTCAGGGAAATTATGCTAGGCCTATTCGACTTTATTAGTAGGAACAGCTGTGGATGGTTTTGGATATCAGAGAATAAAATATGCAATGGATATTCGAAAATGAATTCAGTTTTCAAACAATTGTTACCACAGAGAAATATGCTTCACAGTGGAGACTCTACTGAACATCAAGTAATTATCAAATTTCATGAAGGCGGTAAAACATTAAAGAAGAGAGTTAACTGACAAACGAAGTTGTGGAACATAAAAGAACATACATGGGTTTGAATGAAATACCTATAAGTGTGGATGTTTTGCACTTGGTTTCAAACAAGAATAGCGATTGTATTTTCACATCAAATTTCTTCTAGTATTACTCATTCTATTTCCGCTTACTTTGAGACCTGTATCTTTCCTCTCTTTTATTTTTATTTGCGGAAACCGTAATTATATTTAAATTCCCCAAGAAGAGTAAGAATTTACATGTTATTTGTGTGAAATTATTTTCGGATTACAAAAAACAAAAAAAATCTTGTACTTTCAAACTTTCATTCAGTCACAGAAAGCGGATATGAGTTTCAGTAATAATATTTACGAGTCTACCGTTTCTTGTCAAGAAAATATGAGTTTTTTTTCTGTAACTCCGTTTGAACTCCTTCCTGACCGAGTTGTTAATAACGCTTTGGGCATCAGTGCAAGCAGTACCAGATTCAATGCCTGCTGGAAACAAAATGATTTTCTTGCTGTTCTTCTAGCGTTGTAGTACCAAGCTGGAAGTTCCTTAGTAAAGATGTAGCGGACGTCGATGAAGGGAGCTTAGATAAAGAGATGATTGTGTCATTACGTTGATCAGGTAATACCCAACATTTAATGAAACCTTCCTGACAGATATTTTCCTGTTATGGGCTGTACGACCAGAAGTTTGCATCTGTTTCTTATTCCTGAACATAGAATATCAATAACCTTATAGAAAATATAGACATTATGCACAAATTTGCTCATGGGAACATGAACTATTCATGTAAAAAGGGGTTTCTTAAAATTTAGAAAAAAGTTCTTATCTATGCACAGAGAAATCATTTCCTTAGGAATGAGATATTAACACTCTTATTTAATTTCAAATGAAAACATGATGTTCTCGTTTCAATTTAAATGAGAATATCTCATTTCTAAGGAAATGTTTTCTCGGTGCTCAAATAAGACTTTTTCCTCAATTTTAAGAAATCTTTTTTTTTTTACCGTGTATATCATGTTTGATTTTCGTACCGAAATTGAGAGAATGATTTCAATAATTGTATTAACGGAAACCCGTATCGGGATGGGAGAAAGCCATAGTGCTGTTACCGCCCATACAATTCATTTTATTCTATCTTGTTAATGGAAAATATAGAATCATAGTTTTCGAACCTTACGTTCTCGAAAAGATAGCCTAGTTACTAGGAAAGTAGATATTTCTCTATGTATTCAACGTTCAACAGTATTTGCATGAAAGGTAGATTTTGAACATCTCGCTTTTTATAATTCAGGGAGCAAAGACGTTAATTTTCAATGTGATTTGCGGTTTTAAATAGGAACTGCTGAGTACGATGCATAGGCACACAACTACCTATCTGTTTAAGTCTTGACAACTTGGAAACTAAATTAAATTAAATGGTCTTGGCTTTCCTGTACCTTAAGGTTGTTTACCAGCTGCTGAACATTCTTACCGCATGTCTTAGGAGACGGAAAAGGGAAGAAAGAAGATAGAAATATTGACCATTACAACATTTCCTTAGTGTGGATGTGAGTTCAAACGTAACAGCATAATCGTCACAAATGACGTCATATCTCGACAAATAATGGCGTAAACAGTGTCGGCTTAGGAAATCACACTGGAAGTAGTACCCAATACATCTATTTAAGTAATGTTTTGAATAGTGAGAGTGTGTACCCCATAGACAGGTTTTGAACCTAAGAATTTAATTCTCAAGGAATTACATGGTTCAATAGAGCAAGCTTAGAAATTTCCTCTAAACTATATTCGCAAATAATAAACCTTAAATAGATGAATTGGGTATTACTTCAAATGTGATTTGATATGCCGACACCGCTTATGTAATTATGTGTCGTGCTGTGACGTCATTTGTGACGATGCCGTCGTAATTTTGAGCGCCTTCATCTCCGAAACTGTGCACAATTTTGAATTTCTTTAAAGGAACTTTTTTCTTCTCTTTTTGTCTAAATAATCACCTCCCAAAGTTTGCACATTTTTTTGGAAACACCCTGTATAATTATAATTTAATTTGAATTTCGAATTTTATTTATGTCCTGTAGGTATCTAGAGCTCAGGCCGGGATAGAGGAGGGGAAAGGATGCGGAAAAGTGTCGGACAGCGCCTAAGTTGAAGGTACCATCCCGGCATTTGCCTGGTGTGACTGAGGAAAACCCTGGACAAAACCTCAGTCAGTATGGTCGGCCGCTGGGATTGAACCCAGAATTTTAATTTAATGTAATTACTGTGGGTTGCATATGTATGGCCGAAGCCCACCACTTGCCGAAGAGACGACGTAGATACCTCGGTAAACATCCATCCATGAGCAAGGATGAGAAAGCTAACGTCCTGGGAACCAGGTTGGTCGACGTGAGTGATACTATAACCCGCCTTGATTCCCCAGTGTTCGTAGCCACTGGATGTGAACGTGAAAAGCATCAAAAATACTTAATCTGTAAATAAAATTGTATTATGCATTTTAATTAACTAGTATTTAACCTAAATTCTGTCTTCCTCCGATAAGGTGCGTTTGTCAAAAGGTATTACGAAGCAAAAATATAAGTTCTTGTTACAGGCACCGTCGTTTTGAATAGATGCGCATGTCGGAAAACTGCAGTTAAAATACAATTTAGTGGAAATGTACAAGAAAATGATTTCTTTAAGAGTATAAAAAGTAAAATTGTATTTGTCTTAATGAAAAAGTAATATTTTAAATTTAATGCAAGTATAATAAAAATGATTCTGTTTTGATATCTTCCTTCTTTCATTAGGTATAATGAGATCTTTCCTTCTATCTACCTACCAGAGCTTCATTTACTTAATTACTTTTGAAGCTGTTTTCTTTCCGATTTGATTAATTTTATCTAAATTAAAGGGATACGCTTCGTGATGTGCAAACAAAGACTAAGTAAGAGATCCGTATAACGTAAGAACTCCACAAATACCAATGTGAACCTTAAGATTATAGATTTGCTCTTCTTTCTGGGCAGAGAATTTTTCCTCCTCTTACCTTAGTGCTTTTAGGACACGTAGAAAGTTTGGTTCACGAAGGAATTAATGAAATTGCTTTTTATTAAGGTTTCCTGAATCAGATACAGATGTATGGGTTTCATTTTGATAGTAGTAGTAATCTTAATTTATTTATGTCTGACAAATGTTTCCAGGAATGTGGAGATCAGTTACTCTAGTGCATATAATGGAAGATAATATTAATATCCTACTTCAGCAAAATATATCATACATACTCCTTTGATGGGTACCGTATATTTTATCTGTACATAGTGTCCATTCATCCATTTCTTTATTTCTAAATATCTCTGTGTAATGTAAATATGAGATTTCGAGCAAATTTGATGAAATCCATGACCAAATTTTGTCACCTTTAAATAATGACGCAAATTTCAAATGACTCAAATTAACTCTGATCGTCTAATTTGACTCAAATTACGTCGAACTTAAATTGACTCAAGCAACTCAACTTGACTTGAATCAATCACAACTCACTTAAATATTACACAAACTGTGAAAAGTAAAATATTTAAAACGTATACACATTGCTTGACTTGATAGCATCTTGGGAGAAGAAAATTAAAGGACCTAAATTAAAAGAAGTATTGAAGTATTCACTTTGTTTGGCTCAGGTAAACTAGATGAAAAAAACATACAGAAGATGGCTGATGTGAGCAGGATCTGAATGTTTACCACCTCCCTAGTGCCACTCAGTAAACGAATTAGATCATACAACCTGCTACAAATGAATCAAACACACAACAAACTGAAATGTTAATTGCTCGTAAATACTTGGCCACGTTTGCACCAAGATTTGGATGAGATCTGGAGAAAGGTAACATGTATCCTGATATTGTGATATTTGGAATTTCTGTCGTAAAATTAAGTATGTTCAGGTTTCCGATTAACATTCAGCATGTGCTCTCTTCAGTCAGGGCAGAACACGGAAAGGATAGGGTTCAATACGTTAGTGATAGTTCATTCTTACCCGAGAAAAGGCTCAATAAAGGTTTTAAACAATAAATTCGTATTCATTGTCTACTTGAACCGTCAACAATATTTGAAATGAGAACTGAAGAGCTCATGAACTAAAGGAATCAGACACAAATATCACATTCGTACACATACAGTTTGAAACTCTACAGTTAAAGGAGCTGGGGTCATTAAAAGTGTAAGCTAAGCACAAGAAACCGTATCTTCTTTCAAAAGCTGATTGTAAGTCTTACTAAACCACATCAGTTGGATTTAGAGGCATTACATTGGATGGCGTAGAACCAGTGTGAACTAACCCCACTTTCAGCCAATGTTCAGACATTTGTGTTTCTGGTTCATGAGTTAGTACAGGGTGGACAAAATAGATGCTAGAAATGAAATAGGTACACTCTGTAAAGTAAGGAAAGACAAATTATTGAAGCTTGAAAAAGCTTATTTCTGTGCTAAGATAACACTGAAATTTAATATAGAATAATTTTAACTTTTGAGTGTTGTCCACCAGCTGCAATAACATACTTGAGCTAATCGTGTTGCCTACTATCTTCTTAAATTGGAAGACTCTCACCTGATATCGCATTTTCGGAATTGATTTGGGTGCATTCATATCTATTCTGCTCCCTAGATAATATCATAAAAAGTAATTACAGGATGTTGAAGTCAGAATGACGTCTATTCACCATAGTTCCCAGTGAATACTTGACTATCGACAGCAATTAATAGATTTTCAAATATTTCTTGAAACCATTCAAAGATTTCAGGAATGCGGTGAATACGTGTTCCGTCTTGCATAAACATGTAGTTCTGCACCACTTGGTGATGCGTGATTTGAGTCCAAAGTTATCTTTCAGCATTTACCAGTAATCTGTAAAGGTCTCATCAATGGAAATGAATCCTACAAAAGTGTTGGCGCGGATGCTACACCAAGCAGTCACTAACTTTCTGTGAGTGATGGAGATATATTTGCATTATGTTTCTTGTTGCAGGGATCTACCTCGAGTTCCATATAACATCTGAACAATAAATATGAGCTCTCCAAAGGTCAATAGCTACACCTTTAAATGACGTCATGAGGTGATGCGGAATCGTTAACACAAATGTCAAACCTCACATACTTGCAATATGAAAGTAAGAAACTTTCACGATCACATTTTAATTCACAGTAGGCCTGAAAATAAAGTTCAAA
Source organism: Lepisma saccharinum (assembly GCA_022664845.1). Taxonomy (NCBI): domain Eukaryota; kingdom Metazoa; phylum Arthropoda; class Insecta; order Zygentoma; family Lepismatidae; genus Lepisma; species Lepisma saccharinum. Next base: position 7,605 of record JAGDQP010040563.1, on the reverse strand, counting down.
TTCAAATTTTAATTCATATAGCAGTATTATGCTCTATATTTTTTGGCCTAATTAACTAACAAACTCTATGGTTTACGGAGCTCGCAGGTTCATCGCCGCAGTAACAAACATTCACCATAGGATTCTATCCTGAGCAAGATCAAGCCAGTTTTCATCACCACCACCTACTACTCAAAGATACATTCTAATATCCACTCAACGACGTCTCGGTCTTCCCAGTGGTCTTTCGTTCCTGATTTCCAACCAAGATAGAATATAATCTTCGTTTTCCCCTATCCGAGCTACGTGGCCTGCCCATCTTAGTCGTCGTGATTTCATTATTCTTATAACATCGGGTGAATCGTACAGCCCGTGATGTTCTTCATTATGCAATCTCCTCCATTCTCCAGTCATTTCGTCCCGTTTTGGGCAGTATATCTTTCTCAAATCCATTTTTGCTTTTTTTTTTGGTCTTGCATATTCTTTATGTTGTGGGAATGAACATGCTACAACAGCAGTAAGGAATGGAAAGGGCAATTCGTTTCCTTCATGTTCCTCTCTGCAATGCTAGAATTTTACATTACGTTTCTCCAATGTTTTCTTGGTGGATTTAGGTTGTCTAGACGTACATCATTTAATTTATCTATTTAAATTGGCCTTGCAACCACAAATTTCAGCTTTAAGGAGGGTACATATTTACAAAGTCTCCACAAGATGTTTTCCAAGAGACTCCACAAAGTCTTCACAAAACACAATATCTTTGTAATAATGCCAGGGTAACTTCCTTACACGTGTAAGGCATACCAGGCCTCGAACCTGGTACCAGAACCATTTATTTACATGGACACATGGACATATCATATAACCACATTCAGAGGAATATTTCTTGCATCGCGAGAGTATTACACACCAACGTTCTTACGAAAACATCATGCGTAGACAATATTAAGCGGAAGCAGCAAGACATGCATAAAGCTACATAACAGGCAGTACGTAACGCCTGTTATACAACATTTGTATGCAATCAAATAACTGTAAATATGTAAATAGCGCAAAGACTCTTCCGGGCTGTTTAGTTGAAAACAAGGAGCGTAAACTGCATGGACCATCACCTTCCCCTGGAAACATGCTGACCCATGTAGTTTCCAAGCTCCTCTCTTTCCCAAAAGGGGAAAACAGAATTGACAAAATAGTGAAGTACTGTGGAACATTAAGCATTCAGTTACAACCTCGAGCAGAGACAGTGTTAGATTTTTACAGTACTCACAGCAGTAGACCTTATATTAGTGAACATGCTGATTGGAGTCAACAGTCATCGAGACTTCAACCAATCAGTCCGGTGAGTCAAGAGCGCTACAAAATGTAACTTCTTTCCAAACTGAAACTAAAACCTAGTTTTTAAAACCTCTCGTTTTCATTTCTTTACACTGATACATCCTTAGATCCCAGTATAAAGAGCAACGACCGCAAAAGCCGTACGCATGTTTGACCAGCACTAACACATGTTTGGCGCATAAATCCTTCTCAAGAGTCGAAAATGCATGCAAGGTAAAGTAATATGGTAGTATTTGGTAGAGAATATAATATTTTATTTGTTTCACAATGCGCTGATCTCGCCGCGATAGTTCATCAACGAGCAGCATAGCTTGAAGCAACCATATCACTTCATTTGCTGTGTCAAATATGCAACCCCACAACACTCAGGTTCTGAGCAACAAGCTTATGAAAACAATATTGCCAAATTACCCAAACTGCCAAATTACCTTACTTTACCTTATAAACGGGTCCTAATATTCGAATACACCACAAATTATTAAAGCAAAGGGAAAATATTAAAACCCTAGCCAGAGTAATTTACTACAATTTGGTAACTTAGGAAATTGTGTTTACAAAACTAAAACTAACCGAAAACTTGTTCATTTGAATATTTACATACCCTCTAAAGTAATAGGCAGTATATAATACGCAAATCATTTCTTAAGTAATGATTATACATAGGTAAATTTTGCATCAAAATGGAGAACATACAAAGGATGGTGCTCGATTTTCTTGTATTATAAGTCTGGTCAAAATTGATTTCTTTTGAATACACATTTATTGTAGCGTGGGATATCTTGTCTTGGTGTTTAAATCAAGTTATTTGGTAACCATTTGCATTGTTGTTTTCAAACAGTTCTCCCTACTGCATTCAGTAGTTTGAGAAGTATTGAGGAAAATAATGCCTTAACGAATAACATTTTCTGCAACATTAACAGGCCAGACGTTGGTAACAACGGTGTAGTTATATTCAGCCAAGTGATTGCTTTCCTCATCTCAGATCATTTTCAAGATACTACTTCAGCATCAACGTTTCACGGTACGATACATATCAACTTTTGTTCTGAGAAAAAAAATATAACAACGAAAACAAAATAGAACATCGCATTGCGGATAGCCCTTGGAGCCACGATAACTTAGTGTTTTGTAGTTACAATATTGCCTGCAGTGGAAGCTCAGCTAACATCATCTTGTTTGGAAGTTACCTAGGTAACGCATTGTGCAGCAGCCATCATGAAGTAGGTTTTGCTGATGGTATGTTACTCGGCTGATGCGCAACTGTCTAGTTAAGGGGCCAATATAAAATTGGCCAGAGGTGGAAAACATAATCACTAGCCAGCAAAATAAATTAAAAAAAGAAAGAGGAAAAACACACACTTGATTCTCGTTTAGAAGGAATGTTGTTTTCTCATTCAAAACGATTGTAAAGTCACAATATAAGTGATACAATAAAAGGAAAATCAATAATAGAGACTGTCATTTTGACGGTACCATAAATTGTATTTTTTAAACGCGAATAAACTAATGAGTCAGTGCATGTTAAAACAAAGAAGTTCTGTACTGTAAAGTTACATTTCTTGTACTCTTTCCATACGTACCCCTTCAAAAATTGTCGTCCCTTAGTGCACAAAATGTGTACAACAGATGCCAAGATGATCGAATTTGTAAAAGTGATTTCTGTACATTTGTCTGCACAATTATTTATACACATTCCTTTCACTATCATGCTTACTCACTTTTTTTTATCACACTTCTTGAATTGAAAACCTGAGCCAAAAAAAAAAAATCTAAATCACAAAACCAAGTTCTGAAAAAAAAATAGGAATAAATAATGTAAACAGTACACAGCAAAAAGCGGTTACTTGAAGTCGTGTGCACTACGAAATAATTTTCTTAGAAATGAGATACCAGCATTCTCATTTAATTGAAAATGAGAACATGCTGTTTGGGAAATAGTATCACTGATCTTATATTCAAACCGGTTACCCAGCTACCGTAGTACAGGCGGTAGTGTTGCGGGCTTTGGATAGGTAATAGATAAGTACGGAGTTTCGAATCTCAAGACCGACCATCCTGACTGAGGTCTTCCAGGGTTTTCCTAAGTTTCACCAGACAAATGCTGGGATGGTACTTTAAGCAAGATCCTGAACGATACCTTCCCCATTCTCTACCTACCCCATCCAGGTCTGAGCCAAGAATGCCAAATTAACATAAACAAATTCAATTTAATTACGTTTAAAGTGGTAGCTAATTAAATTATATAGTAACAAGCAAATATATACTGATGACATTTATTTTTTTAAAGATCTGTAGAAATATTACTGAATCTGACTCACATTCTTTAAATTTTCGTATCACATTTTCATAATTTGAAGCTCAATATCCCCTTAATTGAGATAAAAGGTATTAACGTTAATATAGTTTTAAATATTTTTCTAAAAGTACTTATCATAATATAATTTAAATAGACCAAATACTCTTCTTAATATTAAACAATAGATATCAAGCGCCAGTTTTGTGTATTCTCTGCCTGTTGCTGCCAGTTTTAATCTAGCAAATACGGATTAGACTGGTGGAAAACAGTGAAACTAACTTCCAGGCAAGCATCAGTTCTGGAGACGTGTAATTATCCAACCATGTTTTGAGTAAATTGAGTTGATTATTGCTTGTTTGTGTTTAATCAGGGAAATTTAGTGGTGGCATTTTAGTCCTCCACCTATGTTTGTAAGCAACATCGTATCTCCATCTAAAATCAATTCCTATCTGACAACTGTTGATACTTTCATTGACGTAGCTGGTATTGGTCTAAAATTTGCTTCATAAAGAGCAACTTTGTTCCATACCCTTCAATAGCCGTTACTTATAGTTAAATCCAAGCTAACTATAAACAATTGAAAAACACAAGACAATAATGTGCTTTCTCCATCTTTTTTTATTTTACAGGAGATAAATTTTAAAGTCAGCATTACCTATACCTGCATATGAAATTAAAATTTACTTGTAACAGACGGACTATGAATATTTTGTTCATGCATGATAACTTGTTAAAAAGGTCCTTTCAAGAGCAAATAGATGGTACTCTTATCTTAATTTGACAAAGCACGTTCTTTTATTGTTTTCTTCATTTCTTCCTTTAAAATGTAGGTTTAGACTTACAGTATTTACATTTGGATTCAAATTCAATATGAGTCACTGCATTTTAATTTACAATGCAATTATTTTCTAAGAATTGCTCTCTATAAAGGCTTTGAAGTTATTATTTTATCTTATCTATTAATTACGACTATGTGTTTACTGTAGATTTTATTGCTTCCTTGCTTAATAGCCTGGCCTGAAATGACGTTTACTGTATCCATGTGACTTCTGAAATAGATATATTACATCGTGCAAATTTATGTTTTTTCACTCAAGCATAAAATCCAAGCGACCTTCGATTTAACTTTCATTTAACAATTGGAGGATCCTGTGAACGATTTCAGCGGCAGATACACAGTAAAGAAACGGTTACTTAAAATTGAGAAAAAAAAGTTTTTATCTGTGCACCAAGAAACGATTCTCTTAGAAATAAGATATCGGCATTATTGAAAATGAGAATATGCTGGTTCGGGAATAATATCACTGATCTTATTTTCAAACCTCTATTCTCTTATTTTATATTAAATGAGAATGCTAATACCTCATTTCTAAGCAAATTGTTTCTTGGTACATAGATAAGAACCTTTTTCTCAATTTTAAGAAATGGCTTTTTACTGAGTAACCTGGTAAGAGTTTCCTAGGATGTTTTCTCACCCACTAGCTAAATGCTGAAACCGAGCCTTCAAACGTGACCCTTACCGATTTCCTTCCAATAGCCTCTCCTTTCCCTTATCCCGGTCTGAGTCAAAGTTGCCTAGGAGACATAAATAAAGTGAAATTTAATATTCAAGCAGAAATAGGGAATAAACAATAATGGTACACAGCCACCAGTGTAAGTATCAATTTGAAGGATTCAAATGATTTGCTTGAAAAAACAGTTTTTAATAAACTGATATAAGGTGGAAAGCAACGAAGTTTTCCAGGAAAGAGGAACATTGAAACACTCTATTATTCGGTTTCTTAAATCGTCAATATCTTATCACTTATTTGGTTGCGACTTGCCGTGTTTACGATACGTATGAAAGCAATGGAGTAACATCTTAATTTCATTTTGATGTGTTGCCCTGACCCTTCAAATCTGAAGATAAACAGAAATTTGGTAGTTCTGGAAGAAAGTGCTAGAAGTCAGAAAGAAGTCTCCGAATCCAATATTTCTACTGTTTTTTCAGTGTGTGACTTTTCACATAGAATAAACGTTGGCATTTAGCTAGCAAGGCGAGTAATTGCGAGTACAACTGAAGGGTGTTGGGAGAAAACAGGGAATGTCTATTTTAAGCTATTTGTGCTGTATAGCTCATTCTATTTGGGGAAAATTTGAACTACAAAACTGTCAAAGAACGAAGAGGAAAACTCATAAATGACCATAGGAGACAATACGGTGAGCCGTTTAATCATTAAGCGATTAAGGAATTAAAACTTAATTTTCTCAATAAACCCGTATTGCTACATTCCGTGTTTTCTCCCGACACTTTTCAAGTCAAGAAGAGGATCTTTTCTTCAAAGCTTGCTACTTATTTTCTTGTAGTTTCATTAGGGTTTCACGTCGTTTAATTTTCATCACGCTGATAGGTTCTTGTTATTGAATAGTCTAAATCGAAAAGGGAATTGTTAAGATATTCATGTACATGTAAAGACCACAGGCAGAGAACATGCTTTGTCCATTTTCTTGATTTTACAGGAGAGCGTTTTAAATTCCACAATTAGAATTGTGTATACCTGCACATCAAATAAAGTTTTACTTGTAATCAACAGACTATGCGCATTCTCTTCATACATGATAGTTTGATAAAAAAAAAGTGACCCTTCAAAGTGCAAATAGGTGACCCTATTATCTCAATCAATGCTGAAACCTGGTCACTTTTGGTTACCCGGTGACCCAATCCGAAACTACCCGAATAACCCGGTGACCCAATCCGAAACTACCCGAATAACCCGGTTGACCCGGTTAACTTAATTGGCCTGGAGTTAGATTGTCCCAGTCTTGACCCGAATGACTCGGGACTCGGTCTTGGCCGAAATAACCAGACTGAGTTAACTAAGTCGACTCCATGATCGAATCTTCACCCAATTGATCCGATGGCAATATCTTGACCTGGTGACCAATCTTGTTTCTGTGGTTAGAATCAATCCATATTATAAATTTCTTGAGAAGTGAGCAAGGTATGGAAATTTCATATTTGAAAGTTTTAAAAGATTTTAATGCTTTTATCCTATTTATTACTTCAAACACAAAATTCTTTCAGAATCCCTGGGGACAATTCTTTCCGGGGATATGAGACTATTTTGTTCTTTATTACTATCGTCAGGAACTTTTCGGCGTCGTATTTTTTGTACTATGGGGTGGAGAGTAACACCCCTGCTCCCGGTCACCACAGATGAAAAGAGTGTTCAAACGCAACAGTGTATAAATAAGGAAAGAATGAAATATCTGCTTCGCCCCCCGGATCACCTGGTCAAAGTCGGGTAACCGAGTCAATACGGGTCCGAAGCATAGACCAGGTCCAAAATGTGACCCGAATAACCAGATGGACCAGGTGGCTAGTTTCAGCTCTGCTCAATTTGGCCAAAATTTGACAAAACGCGTTCTTTTCCTTTCCCTGTATATCTATACGTTCAACTCGGATATGATTTCTAGTAACAAATGATAACTGTAATTGATAGTGAAACGTCGAAACTATTACGCGCAGAAAAACTGAGTTGAATTAAATAATATTACAGTCATGATGTTTTGAATACATCCTGAATCTAGGAAAATGTAAGTAATCCTAGTACATCAATCGGAATTTTCTTGCAGTTCCATTTCCCGTATTGATATTATGACATGATAGATTTTGTTTCTTGGAAAAACTCTGTGTAAGGGAAAAAAATGTGCTACGTAATGCTTTTACATGCTCCATGCTTAAAGTTGTTCTGTAATAAAAACATATCTATGCCATACGCATTACGTTTCATTTCTGAGTTGATGGAGGGCATAGTTGAAGTATTTTTCTCGATGCATATAGGGTAGTGGTTAAAGTGACGGACGACAAATCAAAAGGTTCTACGTTCGAATCTAGCCTCAGACAAGTGGAAGAGGTTTCAAGTGTACCTGAAGATGACAGAAGAGCATCTCTTTTGAAACTGTAGTAGAGATATCATGAAGACCAACTAAGATTGTATACTAATATATATATA
>JAGDQP010040562.1:0-17247 GCA_022664845.1 Lepisma saccharinum | reverse complement strand
TATATATATATATATATATATAATACACAGCCATATTCAATCCACTAGTGGATGAGGCCTCTCCCCGAAGGGATATATATATATTAACCAGAAGACAGAACTGTTTAGTATGAAAGCTACACGTTTAAAATTTTGCACTGTCACGTAATTTATTTTAGTTACATGCACTAAAAAGTATAAACTTTATATTTCCGTAATACTCAATAATAAGTGTCCTGTTAAAAAAGACACTAATAAAACCGTTCAGGAAAATTTTGCGTAGAATATTGTGTTATATAGAACCGAAACGAAGACTCTACGAAAGTGTAAGGAAAGAAAAATTGAAGAAAGGCTTCGAAATGCGGATATGAAGTAAAATGAATAAAATCAGCTTGACACATAAGGTGCGTAATGAGGAATCTGGAGACAGTAAAGAAAAGGGAAATAAATTTGTTAGAGCTTCCAGCTGCTCAGAGCTTCAACACCATCTAGAGTAACGTAAAATATGTCATGGTGAAAAACTAGCTTAAGCCTATATGTTTCCCTTTTAAAGTTCAGTAATTGAGAGAAGCCTTCAGGACATAAGACATGTATAAATATTCAGTATGATGGACTTATACATTCTTGTTTTAAAAGTAAAGACCTCTATTAAATGTCATTTATACAAGAAAATATAATTAAACGCCCGTGCTACCACATTTCAGATCTAAATTGAAGATTTGAATTGAAAAACATCCCAAGTCGACTGGAGTATATTTTTGCAGGAGAACGAAAAACAGTCCAAGGTATGTTATCCTATTCAGCGGAAATTATTTTGTATTAAAAAGGGGTTTCTGTGGTGGGATTAGGATGTAATATTTGTGCAAGTGGATAGCCCTTGGAACATAGATACCGACGAACAGAAAAAAACAACAATATGCAAATACGAAAAAAAAAGTGGACTTGGGATGTTTTTCAATTCAGGTCTTCGATTATCTAGTAATCAAGATGTACCTTAAGTTCGCTTTCTAAATTCATATCTGTTCTGATGTCGAACTGGAGTTCCATGGACTTTCTCAGGATTTGATGTTTAGATTGTGTTCTCTTCATAATTGTAGTTATAATGAAATGAAAGAGTAAACATGAAGTTACGATAAAGCAATTTTGTTCCAGTATCTTTTTAAAATGAAAATTTAATTTCTTTTATTTCTAATGTACTTGTGAAAATTGTTATTAAACAAAAATCCTATGACATTTAACTGTTTTTGATATTCCAGTCAAATAATTAATTAATCACTCACTCACTCACTCACTCACTCACTCACTCACTCACTCACTCACTCACTCACCCACTCGCTCACTCACTCACTCACTCACTCACTCACTCACTCACTCACTCACTCATTCGTCCATTCACTCACTCATTCACCCACTCATTCATTCATTCATTCATTCACTCACTCACTCGCCCACTCACTCACTCATTCACCCACTCATTCATTCATTCACTCACTCATTCACTCACCCATTCACTCACTCACTCACTCACCCATTCACTCACTCACCCATTCACTCACTCACCCACTCACTCACACTCTCATTCACCCACTCACTCACTCATTCGTCCATTCACTCACTCACCCACTCACTCACTCACACTCACTCATTCACCCACTCACTCCCTCATTCACTCACTCACTCACTCACCCACTCACTCACTCACTCGCTCACTCACCCATTCACTCAATCAATCAATCAAAACACATATCTCTCTATTTGTCTGTCTGTTATTCATTCTTACTTTCTTTTTGATTTATTTATTTAAGAATATTTTGAAGGAACTTTAAGTGAATTAACACAGTAGCGATATTATCTCAATTATCTTTATACTCATTTATTTGGATACTTTCTTTGAGAGTTTCCAAAAATCGTCGGTGAAAGGGCGAAGTGGCGTATCTTGATTTCTGTGATTTTAGAGAATAGTGATTTAAAGTTTCCATTCAGCATTATTTCTCATTGCTTATTTCATCTACAGGTCTTCATATATCAGAATCTAAAAGAAATTCAGGGTACGAAATTTTGACAGGAGATCGAGCCGATTGGCAACGATGGATGATGGACACAACTAAAAAAACTCTTTTTTTTTTTTCAAATTATACTAGTTCACCCCTTTACCATCGAAATATGTTTCGTGTTTATTCAATTAGACTCCGGTTATTTAAAAAGAAAATGCACACAGGAAATTTCAAAATTATTGGACACAAACTACACTGAAAAAAAAAATGGAAATATAAGAAAGAAGTTTCGGAGCAACTGGCATGCAAACTTTCAGTGGCATCGTCATAAATGACGTAATACCTTGACAAGAAATGACGCAAGGCTTCGCAAATCAGAATGAAAGTTGTATCCATTACACCTATTTTTGAACAATTGAATAATGCAACTTAGTGGAGGTGACATTTCTACGCTTGAGAAGGGCATTCTTACGTTGCGAAACTCATCTATGCGGTACCCTCTCCTCCATAAACTTTGTTCAACTGGACATATACTATTGAGTACAACTTTGATTTTTTTTAAGCCTGCGTTACTATTTGTCGAGATATGACGTCATTCGAGACGTTGCCGGTCTATATTTGGGTGCTTCTAACTCCGAAGCTACACACGTCTCGAATTTTCTTCAAAACAACTTTTATTTTGTTATTAGGAATTCCTACTTCTATTTGTGGCCAAAAGTTTTGAAACGTCCTCTACATGACACATACCCAAACATTAGTAAAAACTGAAGCTTTCCTGGTGTCATTAAATATCTATTGTTCTCGGATTATCAACTAGATGCATGCTGTCCAACGTTTCTATGCCCCCCTTCACGTGTCCCCCCCTCCTTATTCTTAGGATCCATTATTTTCTTATTGATTATGGTCAAAATAAAATTTAGAGCGATGTTCTCAAAAATGAAACTAGTCTTAGACAACAATCGCGGCCAATTTTGGTCGAAAAGTGGTCAAAGGTGTATATATTTTACAATTATTAATTTTAATAACACCACGTGCACCTCATCATCCTTTGGGACTATTTGTTTTATTCCCTATAATCTAAATAAAATTCATAGCAATGCTCCCCCTCCAAACAATTGCTTTACACCACAATGATGGCCAATTTTTGGTAAAAATTGGGCAAATGTATTTCATTTTTGCTTTTTTTTTTTTTTTAAGTCTTTGAGTTGAGGGAAACATTATTAAAACTCATTTAAACATCAAAACCGGCGCTATGTTACTTGTTTTGGCAAAAAAGGATAGTAAATATATGATTGCCGCTCCCAAAATTAGGGGTTTGGAGGTCCAAAATAGGTGAGGCTAAAAATTAAGGTTTATTGGTTATGCGCGGTATAAATTGAAAGGATTTTTCCCCACTGAATGTGAATTACACTTTTTTTTTTTTTTTTTTTTTTTTTTAGGAATCCCAAGTATATAGCACTTCTGGTCGAAAACTGGGCAAATGCCTTTCTTGACTATCTTTAACAAGCCTTAAGATAAATATTTGTACAACTCACTCAAACTTCAAAATCGACACTGTATTATCAACTTATCCCATAAATAATGTCGTATGTTTGCACCGTGACGAAAAAAAAAAGATAACTCACCTGGAACACTACCGTTAGTGAGGAACATAGTCTCCATCGGACTCCACAACACTCTGCCACCTATCAACCAGTGTTGAATCCTCCGGTTGAAATAAGTCACCGGTTTTGGAGACAAAGATATGGGTCACTTTTCGTCGCACGTCATCCTCATTTTGCAGTGTTTTCCCGGAAAGGTTGGTTTGGAGGCTACGACAAAGCCAGTAGTCTGTTGGTGCAAGATCTGTTGAAAATTTCGGGTGGGGGAGTTTATTCCAGCCACATCCCTCGATCTTACCATATGTCCTTCTTGCCCTGTATGGGCGCGCGTTATGACCGTGGATGAGCACACTCTTGCGATTAACCAGAGTAGGATGTTTCTCCAACAATGCAGTCCGTAAGTGTTCAGCTGCTGAGTGCTGACAGTAGACATCTGCATTGATGCTCTGGTTACGTGCCAAAAGCTCAAAATGGATTATCAAAAGGATATCCTACTAACACTCAACATCACTTTGCAGGGGTGGAGATCCTGTTTTAGCAGTTCCTGCGCCCTCTCCTTAGGTACCCACTGCCTTTTGCGTGTAATGTTATGGTAGATGATCCACTTTTCATCCCCGGTCGCCATTCTGTGCAGAAATAGCTCACGTTTGTGACGGGTGAGCAGGGATCTGCAGATATCAACTCGCTGCTGCTTCTGTTGAGGCGTTAACGCATTTCCCGAGTTTCGACACGTACCCAAGGTCCTGCAGATGACGATGAACGGTAGAATGGGTGACATGGAGTTCGCTGGCCAGTTCTTCAACATTTTGCATTGGATTTTCCTCCAGCGCTGCTCGCAGGGCATAGTTGTCCAGCTGCACAGGTCTTTCTGCTCGTGACTTATCGGTTAAGCTGGTGTCCCCAGACCGAAACCGTTGGAACCATCTCTGGCACAGTTGCACATCCACAGCACCCTGACCATATACGGCATTAATGTTTTATGCCGCTACGCTGTCTGGATATCTCTGGTGAAATTCATACAGTATGGCATGCCATTTGTGTTCCTCCGATACTACCACGATCAAACACAAGCCACACTTCCAAAGCGTGGAGTAGACCATTCTCCTTCTACACACTACTGCACAGTGCACAATCAAGTGCCCTATATGACTCAGCTATGGCATGCCGTCTACTTCACTATTCGCTCGTCAGATAACGTCATTGCAGCTTTTATCACACATACACTACTTGTGGGATAAGCCGATATTTATATTTGATCCGAGCCCTTTGCTAAATTATTTGGAGTACACCCCTGCCCGGTTGGCTAGTTAACAAACCAACACTCTAACATTGTGCTAAGCTACTTACAAACAGTTTGGTACTATAATTTATCCTTCACGTAGTTAAGCAGAAAACTAACACATGTAATGGATGATTTTCCCGTAGAGACTAGGGACGCTAACGATGGGAAATGAAATTACCAGCATCTCAATTGGTAATTAGCTATAAAGTGTAAAGTTTCATAAGCTACAGACGATAGCAACTACCCAGAAAAAGACACAAAAAATAGAAAGATAACTTCCTTTTGTGCAGGAGAAAGAGGTAACTGACAACCAGAACTGATGAAGGGGTACCTAGTAACACCGCTCCACCAATAAATAAAAAGTAGAAACTAGAACAATGTAGGGACACCTCAATTTTAATAGATAAAAATGACGCAAGCACCTGACTGATATATTTTCCAAGGGACAACGAGTAAATTACAATACCAGTTAGCACAAACAAAATAATTAGGTCCATACTATGTATCCCAAAAAAATATAAGCTGAACGTAACACATAAAGGAGGGGAAAGAATTGACAAACTATCCAGGGGATTATCATGGAAATGAGACCGTTTCTCATCTCATACAATATAAATGAAAACAGAAGGTAACCATGAAGGGGAAAAAGTGATGCAACAGACCGGGAAATGAGTGTGATTGGTGAATCTATAAAGGAGAAACCGAGATTCCAGAACTGAGTATCGTCTCGGCTGTGGAGATTATTATCACAAATATAATACTGGTAATACGTAGGATCAGTAAGATGTCTGTAGTGGCCACTGGCTTTAATCATAAAAGTTGTAAAATTTTGCGTCATTACCGGAAAAATACCGGCTGGTTGGCCACTCTACATAATACTGTATCTACTAAATAATAAATTCAATCTCCAATCGTATTGGTTTATTGATACGTCTTTCTACACCCAGTACCATCCAATTGAATGGCGCTCTTTTACTCTGGTGACGAAGACCTTACGTTTAAACAATGCCGGTAACGTATTATATAATCTCAGACAAACTTGGTGCAAATGTAATACTACAAGTTTATCATCGCCAATTTTACCACAACTCTGCAACACAGTTGATCCGTTACGTTTATCACGGCAGGGAAAAATCAATGCTATTACAAACTTGACATATACTTGAGCACTATCTGGGTAGTATACTGTTTTTTTTATATATATATGGTTAAATGTGGGATTATTTTAGTCATGAGGTTTCTGGTATGATTTCTACCTGGAGGATTGTTATTTGTTTATTGCAGAAGCAAATCGCATTCGTATAAATGTTGATAGTTACTGAAATGTTCCCATACACACATTTTATCAAAGCATTTTTAATGACATTATTTTTTACTATTCTTACATTTTAATTAATGATGTTGTTGACCCGAGACACCAGAATTGAATCCATTCGAACAAAGAAAAAAACAAAAGCAACGGATTCTGGAAGGTTCACACATGAAAAATTAGTCCCTTTTGTTGAAAATATTTCTTTTAGTCGTTTGGTATTTGAGTTCAATTAATAGTTTTGATACGCCAATATACACATGGATAATTCCATTCACATTAATTAACAAGAGGACCACACACATAGCTAAAGAGAGGAGTCACTCCTTCAAGTGTAACATACCACAAATGGCGTTTCATTGAATTAACAGCATTACGTGAATTCTTCTTCTTACCATACTCCTTTGAGGTCTTTAAATGCTGTTACTTGAATCGGACAAGAAGTCTTGTAGGAGTATGTCTTGCTTGCTGCTTGTTGTTGAGATGAATGACGAACTATAATTGTATTGCTTTTGAACAAAAACAGGGCAGTGGAATGCGTTCTTTGCTTGTTCCAAGCACAGTATGCGTTCCTCTCGCTTTTCTTTGGTGATTCTGTCCTGGAACAGGTTCCTCTGGAGTCTGGACAATCTTAGTCTCAAGATCTCCCAATCCAGGGCTTTATACTCCAGCTAGTGGGAAATCATTCCTGTTTTCATATCCGTTGATATTTAAAAAAACGTGTTCACCTTTTTCCTCGAAGTCCTACGTAACATCCCCTTTGATGTCATGTCAACCATCATGTTCGGTGGTTCATAGGCACACAATTGTTGCAGCCACACGGTGATGTAGCATTCCAACCAAAGTTTTGTGAGAAGAAATATAAAATAACTAATTGGGACACATCCCACTTAGCACAGGATATCCAAGGGATATCCCTTTTAGATCCACAATATGCGTCCAATGTCCCAAAATATTTGGGATCAATTAAGGATATTCCTAGGATATACTTTTTAGAATATTAAACGAATATTCTAGATTGAAGTTTCACGAAGATTCGTGGAATATTCTGAGAATATCTCCAAAGAAAAATTGTCCTCTACATATTCGTAGAATATACTTGAGATATTCTGAGGGATATCCTTAGGATATGCGCTCATCCCGGTCATTCAGATATTCGTAGAATATTCTACGCATGTACGAAGAATATCTGAGAATATCCTTGGGATATTCCAATATTCTCAGGAGGATATTCGTAGCATATTCCTAGAATGTACCTGTGCTGTATGGGATTAGATGATTTGGATACCAGTGATCATAATATCTGTATTATTTACAACAACTTAACTTTTCAAAAACTTCATATTCCCCCGTCCATTACGAATTTGGAAAGATAAAAGGTTAATTGGATAAAATATATAACATAAACCAAATACTGTATCATGATTTCATTGATTATATTAACTTACCACTAACCCAAAAATCAACATCGAAACACCACAATGCTTTTTATTTTCCTTGGTAGAATGAAAACTGCCATTTAGCAAAACATAATCGCAAACGAAAAATAAAAGAATATCTGAAACAATGTCATCAAAATACATGATTACAAAGTCATAGCTTAATCTAAACGTGTTTACTGTTGTACACAATCCAAAAGAAATGCCTGGCACAACCATTAGTCACAGATTTCTTCCGCCAAAAAATATGAAAAAAAAATAAATATGCAATATCGTTTTTAAGTCTAACCAACCCTTTACTCAACAGACATTATAGCCTTAGATCAGATGTGAAAACAAGAATTCATTAATAAATTAGCACCATATAATAGATAATCAGAATCTCCTGCACCTTTACTCCTTCTTACTTACCTTTAAAGAAGCTTCAGTTTTTTTTTTCACATACTACAAATGTAGAAAAACGCATTACCAGCTTCAGATGGTATACTGCAATACCTATTGATTAAGATAGAAAATTTATATATGCAATATGTACAATAACATATTTCATTCTAACCCAAGTCCCGTCATCCTGGACAAAACACATAATCATATCACTAGTAAAAAAAATAATAATAAAAAACTTCTTAAAGGCATACTTTTACTAAACAGTTCGTACTACAAAGTAAAAAAGAAAAAAAATATTTATGAATGACTAAAAAGAAAAGCATGAGGGCGCTCTCATATGGAGTCACTTTACAAATTCTTGGATTAGCGCCTCATAATTTTCTTCTTCGTCATAAACAAAATTATTTTTTACATTTTATTTCGAAATATTTAAAAAATATGTCTTTAAAAAGTTTTAATTTTTTTTTTCAAGTTTTTTCGGTGTTCGAATGCTTTTCTCAAGCTAATGTTTAGTGACACAAATCCAAAAATGTTCTGCAAGCAGTCAAGCGCCACTTCTTTGCAGGCTAATATTTATTTTAGGATAAAGAAGTCCATATTAAAAATAATAAAATATGCTTTTAAAATATATAAATATATAGAAATATATGAACGTAACAATGGAATATTGTATTGTCACCCGACTTACAATGCTGTGCAAGATTTCATCATTGTATGACGTCGGGAAATTAGTTAAATTAACGTTGCAAATTTTGAGAACACCACGAACCATTGTGAACTAAAGAAAAGTATGTAAACAGAACAATAAGAACATATGTTCATCTTATTGTACCATAACTCTAATTTCTTGTTTAACTATACTATTCGACAAACTCCTTCGCAAAACAGAATTATTTCATGAACGTAATAATCATCGTATTCCACCAAACGTAATCGGCTTTAGAAAAAAAAAATATACGTGTTGCTGCTACAATTTATGGCGCCCGTTTGCAAGGTCCATAAGAATTGCAGCATGAACGTTATCGGGTACAGTTTCGATTCTAGCCACACTCATGTGTAAGACCGTTGTACGCAATATTTCTATGTTGATCTTATCCCACTGGGTGCATTCACGGGACTTAGGTACCGCACTAAGCGCTGAGAGAGCATTTTAATCGTATTGGTTGCTACTATAGGCAAACCAATAAGATTCAAGTGCTCTCTCAGTGCTTAGTCCGTTGAATGCGCCCATTATAGAAACTCTGAAAATAATGGGCATCTAAGGAATTGCAAGCAAGTTATACCCCTTTTTCATTTAGCGAAATAATTAGCTTTTCGGCAGGAAGTGGAAATGTCAGGTACTATCATGTAATTATAAATTATGAAAGCATGAAACTAAAATATTTCGAAATGAAATATGTAACACTCAATGATTTGATCAGTAATATTTACTGCTGTTTAGTATTATTATTAAATAAATGCATCTTCTGAGTTCCCACGAACTATATTTTTATTCTGCTGGAACTGTCAGTAATTCAGTATGGTGAAGCATTTCGCTGTGAAGAATTCGCTCTGATATTGAACCTTAATAATAGGCAACTACACTTGTTAATGTTATGTTATTTTGCGAAACAGAAAAAGAAAAGGTTCTTTGCTACAACATACTTTATGAATTATTTTAACAAAAGCAACATAGAAAATGTCCCCCTGATAGAAAAGCCAATCAGTACCGACCTTTTCAAGTCTTCCTCCACTATGTCCAATGAACAAGGTGGCCCGATGAGTGAAATGGCAGCCAGAGTTATTTATTATATTATCGGTAATACCCGGAGTTTCATTTCTAATTTTATTCTGTTGTCAGTTCGCGGTCAGGTTAGGGTGTCCATTAGGGAAATTAAAGCCGTTAACTTTAAGAAGCTGAATAAAATTGAAATGAAAGCGGATATTGGACTCATTTTTTAAATTTTAATTAACCATAGGCCTACCTGTCGTTGTAATTGTTAGGGAGTAAGTATGTTGAGGCAGTAAATAGTAGAAAAGTAATTAATACGAACAATCAAAGTAATGAGTAATGAAGTTTGTTTCCAAACAGATTATAACATGACTATCAACAACATTGATTGTTTCACTATAGTTACTGATTTATGTTGGTAGTGAAATCTACAGAATGTACCCACATGTTAGTTAAACTTGATACTTTATTGTTGATATTTCCCTCCTTCACGAGCCCCTTTCAATAGATGTTTGTTTTACAGGCTTTGAAAAGGTCAGTGTACATTTCCAAGGGGTAATCGAGCCCCAGGCCTATGCTCTTGTTCTTTTATTACTCTGAACCACACAGACTGGAATTCTTGACAAATCTTGCGAGTTTTATGCAAAGAATAAAAAATTCCAAACAAATTACCCTAAAATGAGTATCCGACTATTATGCAATGGCCACTATTGTGCTAGTAAGAACAGTAATTATCTATAATGCGCACTATTAATTTCCAATTGTTACATATATATATATATATATATATATATATATATATATATTAAAAATTGCGTTGAAAGCAAATAGAATAGGAATTAGATTACATTTACGTCCTTCGTTGTATTATTTTGAGTCCTTGGAAAGGGGCACCAAAACTAAAGTTTACCCTCCTGCAAAAATACAATAGACCACAAAAGTCTTCCGTCAGATCCGGTTGGTTGCCATGTTAACCCACCATGTTTAAATCTAAACAACAGTGAACAGTGGTTGGTTTATGTAGTTTCTTCGATAATAATAAGTAATTCATCATGGGTATGTGCTTCGTACCAGATTGCAAACATTAGAATGAGAGAGAGACGCGTCGCTTTTTCATGTCTTGAAAGGATGAAAACCAGAAAAAGAAATGGAAGAAGGCAATTAGGTATTTAGATAAGTCTTATGCAGTGTTATTGAACGTAATTTTCAATGCGTTGATATAATTACGAGGATAGTTCATCGAAGTTTGCAGAGCTCGCGATTAAATGAAAAGGAGAAATTATAAGAAGCTTAAACTGAAGTTGCTCATTCGGGCATTTATTCCGAAGTTGGTCGTCCGCCTGGTTTTCGATTGAAAGCCTAATGAAAGCTACGACAGTTTAAAATTTACCAATTTTTACGTTCAGTTCTCTGATTTTATGTTTGGTTCGGATACCGCGCGGGCATTTTCGTACGCACATACGCCCTGGTGCTGTTATAGTTTAACGTCGCCATAAAATGGAAAATTTACGGGAGAAATTGACTTTGTGGGTAAGTAAAGGAGGGTGTCTTATGTAAGATTTGCATGGCACTGTTTGTCTAAAATGCCTAATTCCTTTAAATAACGAAGGTTTCTTACCCGCTTTCTTTGGCGATCACAGTGAGAGCTTCGGCTCTCCTCTCCCAACCTGTCTGGTCAGCGCGGGAACAGTAGCCTCTTCGGGAATCCACTAGTGGATTGAATATGGCTGTGATTTATTATAGTATATATATATATATATATATATATATATATATATATATAAAGTCTCTCCCAACCCGTCTGGTCAGCGTGGGAGCAGTAGACCAACTCCTCCCTTCGGGAAGAGGCCTCATCCACTAGTGGATTGAATATGGCTGTGATTTATTTTTATATATAAAGTACCTAACCTGACTTTTCTAACCTAACCCACTTTAGATGTACTTGCAAACAGTAATGAAAGGCGTGAGTTGGAAATAAAGCAATCACAGGTTCGTAGCCAGCCTAAAACCGAAGGAAGGGGCTAAGTATATGACAATATTCATACATACAAACTATATGTACGTATATCAAGTATTCTTCTCAAGGGTGCGTGAATTATTTTCAAGAGTCTGGTCCACCCCTATCGAAGACGAAGAATCCGTTTATCCTAAACGGCAGATATAATGCATGATTTATCGGATGTGGTTTTTGAATTACGAACTCGAAAATAAAATGAGACAGGCAGGGCTTACTGAAGGAAACACTAGGCCACGCTTTATCGGCAGCGAAGGTTTTCCGAACCCAGCACTTCTTAGCATCACGGCAGAGGACAATGACACGAGTTCAAACGCGGGGCATTCTCCATGCACATTTCAAGCAAAGAATGGTAAGTACAGTTGTTTAAAGTGTCTAAGTATATTGAATGCATTTGCAAGTGTAAATGAGGGGAAATAGTGAAAAGTATGCAAAAATGTGTGCATATGGCACGTAGTGCACATAATGCAAAATTAATGGAATACAATGTTGTAGCCACGATGCGCCCATAAATTTAACTTTCGTAAGTGAAATAGAGGAGAATAATGAAAATCTGAACAAAAAATATTAAGTGGTTGTCTGGCGACGTAAAACTATAACTGCACGATTTTCCTAAAAATTGTCTTCATATTCCGAACCGCGTACTGCGTTAGCTCGCAAAATCAATTATTAATTTCGGGGAACAGCAATTATTTTGCACCGTATCGCACATATTATGAATAATGAAGTTTACGAGTGAACTTTAGAACACGTGGGTAGGGTTATGCAAAACCATTAGAGATTCCATTCGTGAAATACGGCATAGACATTTAATACATTACCTACTTTCAGAAGCGAAAATAATCTACGCACTACTTATATTACACTACCCTTTTGCTTCGAACATGCACTGCTTTAAATTTCATGTTTTCAAACATGATTTATCGGAATAAAAATTAGCTACTCACCTCAACTTCATACTAGCTTGCACTTTCCCTCGATTGAACATCAAATCTCCGTCATATGTGAGGAGAACTACATGATTGGACTCCACAGCATTTTCTCCTATTTCAATTAGTTTCCTTTCGTCACTGAAAAAGTTTAATAGCCATTACTTCCACGTCTGCGTTCTTACCATCAAATATAATTGACTGTTCACTGTTGTTTAGACGCCGGATATGGCGTCAAGCCTTTAGCCCTCCATTTGCGGTGCTATTTTCATAACAAATCTGAAATCTGGACCTAAAAATTTATAAACAACAGTGAATTTTCAGTTGTTTTTTTTTTTTTTGGGGGGGGGGGTCTTCTGAAAAAATAGTATTCTTAGTTTATGTAAGGCCCATCCTTTCAAGTTGTTAAAAAGTATTCCTTAAAAGCGCTTAAATATAAATGAACCAACCTCAGTGACAGATTGACCACCTCCTAAAGTATTGTTACCAGCTTTCATAATAATTAATTTTAGGGAAGACCAAATGTGGTTGACACAGTGCTAATAAAATACACACTCAACAGTTAGTATCCATGATCCCGTTTTTATAGAAGCGTCTACCCAGAACCCAGATTCTAATATACGTTCACAAAGTTTGGAATCCTTTCCAAGAGTTGAGAACGAAAAAACATTTTTCTTACATATTAAGTAAATTTTTAAAATGTTACTTTTTATGTCATTTGGCACAGTAGATTTTTGTTAAAAATACAATGAACACGGACTGACTTTTATACACTACTATCTCTTTCATAATAGATGTTGAGGTAAAAACATTATGACTCATAGTCTTTGTTTGCTAAGGCAAAAAAGTTGAAATGGTGTTTTTGAACTGGTTGACACACGTCGTCAGGGGTATGCGCAAATACAGCTATATTTTTAGAATTTGATAATTTTTCTACTTTTCAATCATTTTATTCACTCGTCAGTCACGGAACTAGATATTTTGTTTTTCTTTATTGAAGTTTAACCAGTTGCTGGAATTTCACAACCTCTAACACGAGGGGTTTCATTGTTTCTAGTTTGATAAGTACCCGGTTAAGATGTAAGGCCATTCCCAAAAGGATGGGCACGGAAGGCGTGTCTAAACAGAGAGAGAAGAAAGTTTTCTGCCATACTAACAGACACACCTGTGAAAAAGACGATAGAAGAGCGGAAGAGAGCGACAAAACGAAAAGAACTTTCCTGTCCGGGTATTCAAAGGGAATTAGACACGTTATCAGATGAAGATGATTCTATGTGTTTAGTTTGTTAGGCCAACGTTGATCCAATGTTGATCCAACCGTTGATCCAATGTTCAGGTTGCAAGAATTGATCTCATCGGACATGCACTGACGGAAGTAAAACGGACTTGTGTCATATTGTGATGCTATGGACGATTTATCTTTGTAATTTGTAATGAACAACATCTTCTGATTTAGTGAACGTTTACTTTTGAAATTTTAAGAATATTGAGACTGCAGAAAAGACGTTTATGAAAATGCATGACTAGTTGTGTTTAGAACTAGAAAAGTCATGATTCTTGAGTAATTTTTCAAAAAAAATTATAGTTGTTTCTTTAGTAACTTCATCATATTTGCCTACCCCTACATCTTTTGTATTTTTTTCTTATATCCCGTTTTTATTATGTGCTTATAAACTATAATGTACGATATTGTAATATGGTATATGAAGAAGGAGTAGTTGAGCTATTTAATTGAATTAATGTATGTATGGCCTTTAGGAATCTTAGGCTCAGACAGGAATAGGGTGAGGGAGACGATGTTGGAAGGTAGTCGGCCAGGGCCTAGTTAGTAGGTACCATCTCGGTGTTTGCACACTTAATAATATATGTCAACCTATCCCGTACATGTGACAAGTTGACACATTTCACCTGACATCATTTCCGTATCTATAACTCCTCAAATATAGTATAGATAATATCCCGGATCGTTCCAATTAGTAGGGGAATTTGCAACGAGTTTTTCAATACTACATTTTATTCTCTTGAAGATTTATCTCTGAGGATATGAAAGAAAACCCAAAAAGCGTGTCAACCAGCCCCGATTTCCCCTACTAGACAGTACTAGGTAACTTGTAACATTATTCTGTCCCAAAAGTGTCTGCACACAATCCTGCGGTTACTAGTAGCATTTCTTTAAAACTAATTGTACGCATTCTTGAAGCATGGCATGAACTTTTGTCTACGAAAGTTACATTTTGTTTACCTTCACTGCATTTCGAATAATTGACGTCAAACGAAAACGGTGGGCCACATGGATTGAGCCTTAAAATATGTCACATATCTAAAGTATGTTACATACAGCACACAAGCTCTGCCCCATTTACATAGTCTTTTACTCATTCAAATATAAAAGAAGGAAAGACTTAGAAAATGAAAAATGTTAAATTGCGTGACCACAGACGATTTACAAACATGGAATGGACACATGACATAATTATCACTTAGGAAATTGTTGTTTTGGGAAGGGACTGCCAGTCGTGGCGCCACTGGGCAGACGCAGCAATAAAGATTTAATTTTAAGAGAAAAGGAAACCTCATAGACAAGAAAATAAAAACATAATGTTGAACTTCATTTCGGTAGAAACACTTTATTTTATTCTTGGAACTGTGTTTTACAAGCGAATAGTTTAAAATGAATCAGTACTGGGAGTCAATTCAAGTCTTTTTTCGTTAAGTACAATGACTGGAGAGAGAAATGTTTTTTTTTTCAACTAACAAGTATGCCATAGAGTTAGTAAGAGAGGTAGCGCGAAGCTATTTTCTGGGCGAGGGTAGTGAAGCCTAGAGACGGAAAGGACGAGACACTTCCACCACATCGACTGGCCCCATATTTAGAGGACCTCTATACCGAGTATTGCCTGCTCATTCTTTCTTATAGGAAGAGAAAGTTATTAATAAGAAACGCGCATGTGCAGATGAAACCTCCAAAATAACTATCGTTGTTTCGTAGCGAATTGACAATTGTAAAATGCTTGAAAATATCCCAGATGTGTCCTGCTGTATATTATAGTCACTCGACAATAATGTGCATTTGTCACCGGCTGACACACAGTACTCGGTATAGAGGGACTCTAATGACGGTCACATGATATGGCTGCCGCTGAACGGTAAATTTGGCTTCATGTAACGTCATGAAAGCTCTCTCTATTCTATTCTTACCTCTATAAAGTTTGAATTGCAAGTAAACACGAACATTATGAAAGTTAATTTACCGAGGATTCACCCATTGAACTATATTTAACGATACTGGAGTGCTTGATTAGTATCTTATAACCAACCGCAAGATGAAAAACTTAACCATCCTCGTCCATTTTCGGTTTAATCCAAAATAGACCAAACATTTAGTTTTAGCGAGGTGTTTTATGCTTGTTATCGCTGTGTGGCCGTTCTTAAATTTACGTCTTAATTATTACTCGATTGCCAATATAGTATTGCATAATTGTACCACATCTTTTAAATAATGTTCACTTTATTTCCAAGAATTAGGAAGTTAGTAAACAAAATGACCACAACAAGCGTAAAGAAACTTAATTAGAACTGAAAGATTGGTCTCGTTTGGATTAAACTGAAAGTGGACAAACAAGGTAACTGTTCCCTCTAGTGTTTGGTTTCGGATACTAGTTTAATTTGTCACTCAACCATTCACTCTAGTATGATAAATTAGAGCTTACAGGTTTCACTTAAATTAGAGTGAGTAAAATATAAGCGGATTAACTATATGGGAAAGTGCATCGTGAGTCGTGACTAACAGTAGTGTCACTTTGCGACTGCATCAGTAGCAAAGTTCGGTCACTTATTACAAGATTAAAGAGCTTATCGGTATTGTTCTCCTTTTGCCTATAAAATAGTAGAGTTCAAATTAGAAAAACAATTCAGACAACAGTACCACGTGTATGCATAAGTAGTTTCCGGTTTACCGAAGAGATGGCGCCAGCTAAAAGTACACATCGTATTCATTTGGCACATAAGTCATTTTGTTCGTCTGACATTAAACTACAAACACACACAAGCTGAGTCCGCCAAACACTAGCGTCTTTGTTTTATCGTTCAGTGATCATGTCGAAGTTTGTACCTGAAAAAGAACATTTGCGGCACGTATTGCTTTTCTTATTTAATCAAAAGAAAAAGGCTGGTTGAAAGTCATCGTGTGCTGGTGGAAACATATGGTGAACACGCTCCATCAATTAGAACATGTGAGACATGGTTTCGACAATTTAAAAGTGGTGATTTCAATGTGAAAGACAGCGCTCTGGTAGACCACAAAAGTGCGAAAACGAGCAATTGCAGGTGTTACTGAAGGATGACCCAACTCAAACTCAACAGCAATTGGCAAAAACATTAAATGTGTCACAAGAAACAATCAGCAGACGTTTACAAGCAATGGGGAAGATCAATAAACTGGGTAAATGGGACCCACACGATTTGAATGAACGTCAAATGGAAAATCACAAAGTCACTTGTGAAATGCTGCTTCAACGCCACGAAAGAAAATCCTTTTTGTATCGAATTGTGACGGGTGACGAAAAATGGATTTATTTTGAAAACCCGAAGCGGAAAAAATCG
>JAGDQP010040561.1:0-17247 GCA_022664845.1 Lepisma saccharinum | reverse complement strand
GCTACAACATTTAAACAAACTTTACGCGGTAAGTTTAGCACTGCAAGCGAAAAAACAAGACTAGTACAAACTTGGTGTCTGGGCTGCCCCAACGCCATCTGTCCGCCTTTGGTGGAACTACGTCCACCTAACGAAGTGTTAAAAAGAAAGAAGTTTTTTTTTCGTAAACGGACGTTCCAGTTATATCAAGGCTAGTCGAAATCTGGTTTAAACAGAATCAATAAGCTTTCTCAGTTTCGAATTAAAGGTTACATAAATGCTTTTATTCCAGAAACTGTTTTCGTAACATAAAAGGACAAATAAAATGTACTTAGTTCAGCTGAAGAACCGGTGGAACAGGGGTAGAGTGCTGGACAACAAAGTTATGAAAACAAATCTGAAGGTCGTGAGTTCGAACCCCACTCCAGACCTCTCTTTTCTCGCTACAGGCTCTACCAACGTTTCTAAAAATAAAGTTTGTAAACAAGTCTGGCTTTCCAAGTTTATAGCAAGTTTGGGTTTCCAAGTGTGTAGCAAGTTTAGCATCTGTCAACTAGCACGATTGCATAGACTTGCAATGCCAAACTTGCAGCCAATATTGCTGCAAGTTCAATGTGCTATCTGGGATGCCGCTAATAAAGTTCTTTGCTAGATTGCCAAATTTTTTAGGACAATCTACTGAATGATGTTTTTGTTTTATTCTTTAACATTTCCTCTGGACACGCCTCTTTCTTCAGTTGAGCTGATGCGTTCCCTGATTGGTCAGGAAATGACGTCACGTGATATACGTATACAGCAAGTATAGTGATGATACCGTAAGGAAGAAAGCAGACACGGCTGCTGTAGAAATTCAAAAGTTTTATAGTAAATAATTCTTCAGAGTCGTTTGTATACCGCCTAAGGGTAGATTTATGTACAACTTACGATGAAATGCTGACGAACGGCTGTCATATCTGAGTGTATGAATTATAAGTGAGCAGATGTTCACATGATATTCCTGCAAGAAGCTGTGTGACTCTCACCACTAAAACGTCCAACTTAAGGTGATGTGCTAGTGTGTGAAGTGACCGGCGTGTCAGGAAGTATGTGTGGTAATTTTTTTATTCCTTCGATCTGATATTATTCTTGGCTTTTTTGGCAATTAATGAACCGAGGCCATTCTAATTATTTAATGATTAAATGATGACCTAGTATGTACAACGATTTTGGTAGGTGTGTGTGTGCTATTTATCGATCTTCAGTATTTGCGTGTTACGTTCTGTTGGTGTGGCTATATCGAACGACATGTGTGAGTAAGTGTTCTGTGTGGATCTGTCAATTCTGCAGATAAGCATGTAGTCGAAAGCATGCATGGAAAAAGTTCCAACCCGTCCCGGTAGCAAGTAATAAATCTTTTCCATTTGTGCCGCTGTACTGAGCCCTTTTAATGGTCTCCCTAAAAGCAATGCTTATGTCACTGTTGTTCTATGTTTATCAACCTTTTACTAGAAAAATGACATTATCGTGCCGGTGACTCTTTTTAGAGCCGCTACCATGCAATGGAAGTTTTTCCATGCATGGTCGAAAGTATTCCATTATTCCCTAGTTCGGATCTGTAATGTCATGTCTTGTCGTAAATTAATATTTTGATATTAAAGAGTGAAAAATATGTGACTGGACCGGGGATTGAACCCGGGACCTTTGGGTTACCACATTAGGACGGTAACTCAAACGTCCCGGGTTCGATCCCTGGTCCAGTCACATACTTTTCACTCTTTAATATCAATTGTATCTGTACCTACAGAGGCTTGATATACAGAAAAAAAATCGGAAGTTGCTTCCATTTCAACTTTGGAGATAATAATAATTTGGAGATAATAAGTTTTGCTACAGTACAGTTTTAGTATACTGTTCCCCTCTCCTTCAGTGACTTTGAGTTGCACTTTCTTAAAATATCTATTTAGATATCGAATAAGAAACCTTTTATTTTCGAAGCTGATCTAAATTTTGAATTTTGTAACGTTCGAGGTTTGCTATTGCTGGCGATCGGGTATCTTCGCTTTTCTTCGTTTTCCGACTATTGTCTGACAGCATCAATGAAAAAAGATAGTTAATCGATTCATAACCTAACCTTACCTATTGTAATTAAAGTTTCAAATGCCAGTTTCTATTTTGCTTTGGACATTTTCATGAAGTGATAAGATACTACGGAAATTAATTACGAGTATATGCTAGGTAGAACCATAGACCTCAAAATAGATAGACTTATCACGCTTCCCCATTTCTGGCTGCGCTAAAACTGATGGATTTTTGTTCAGAGCACGTGATTTTGAATGCATTCGCTAGGTAGCTCTGCCATAGACCTCATAGTAGAATATGACGTCTATGGCAGATACCTAGCGGATGGATTCAAAATCACGTGCTCTGAACAGAAATCCATCAGTTTTAGCGCAGCCGGAAATGGGGAAGCATGCTAAGTCTATCTATTGTGAGGTCTATGGTACAAGTAGTTATTACCGTGGACTCGATTGTCCCTTGCACTATCGATTAATTTGAACATGCCTGAGAAGTTAGGTTGCATGCTTTTGTTTGGACATAATTTATTTAAACAGTTAATCTGACATTTTAGGAAAACAAATATGTTACCAAATTGTCAGAAATGCAACGAAGATATATATAATGGGTTCTGAATATTGAAGCGTCACTTAACCCAATGTTTTCTGTTTTCGAAAAATATATTATTGAAATGTTCTCTCGGTACATTTTGATAATTTTAATTAGAAATGATGTTAACTCTGAATTCGGCTCCGCATTGATGTTAACGATGTAGATCACCCCTGCCATCTTGGTACGCATTTTCCATTGATTTACATAGGAATTGTTTTACTCGTTTTATGCCTGTCAGAAATAGAATATTCAAGTTCCGCTTTCACGAATTTGTCTTGGTGGTTATTTGAACTCTTGTATAGTTTCGGTTTTTGAAATTTCTTCAAATATATAAGTATAATGTATTATTAATAGTTTGCTATATAAATCACAATATGTCAAGGGGAAATTACGCTGTTCGTGTGTAAAAAAACTGCATTTCTACAAAATAGCACAAGTCCAAGGTAACATGACGAGAAACTAGGCGAAAACAGAAGTTAAAAATTACGCTCCGGAGGGATATAAGACAAGTAAAACAATTCCCATGTACAACAGTGGAAAATGCGTACCAAGATGGAGGGGATGGTCTGCACCGTTAAGCATTCACGTCACTACATTGTTCGTTTCATAGCTTATGAATTTTGAAGAAAATTTGAATTTTGCTGGGTTACACCGATTCTCACTGTCGTTTTGAAAAGCATTTTTTTTTTATTCTTCAGTTTTAATTGTAAACTCACAATAATGATACTTTTTAAAATTTCTTTTCGCTTCAACGTTTCCTATAGAGGAACCAAATGTGTCTCAACCCAGTAGCTAATATGGAAAGTTTTATTTTACAACATAGTTTGTACACTGAAGTACAACTTAGTGTCTGCTCAGTTACACTCTTGTGTTGAGAAGCTATCGGTCCAATTTTTCTAATAAATCTGAAGCGTGTTTCGAAGTGGTTTAGATTGATACTTCATAATTTCTAAATAACGAAACATGAAAAATAGGAAATATCTTCGTTGTTCTTTTTTTTAAATTGTTGCGTCATGTGTGGGGTTTGTAGGGTCCGACCATTGGGTTCTCGGGTAGGCGGTTGATGAATATGTGGATGTGACTTGAACGGAACAAGGTTTATTGCTGGCTTCCGGTATGATGTTGCGGTTATGGTTTAGGAGAGTGCATGGGAACTCTGCCTCGAAACTTATTCTACAACGTAATTCCGAATACTGTTCAGGGACGGGATAGATTCCTGGTAAATATTAGTATTTGCATCTCTTATCGTTTTACGGAATGTGAGTTAGATGTAGGCGAAGTGAGTGGTAAAGAACAAGGTGCAAAAGTTCTTAACGTTAGCCGCACTGCTCAATAATTGATGGGAGTATCTCGAACAATAACTCTGTTATGACAGTCCATTAAGATTCCGTTTTCTATGCATTTTAACCTTCTCTACACTTCTGTGACTGTGTTTTAGTGCATGTTGTTTTACGGTTTTGTCTTTTCCTCCTTCTGCATTGCTTTTATGAGTTTTGGCTCTGAGAATGCAGGATTGAGATGATATTCAGTAGAATTTTGAATGGATTTTTGTTTAAAGAAAGTACGTTTCGCCACTGCATGTGAGTTGTAACCATGCTTGTGCAATGTTTGATGTTAAGGATTTTATCTTGCCTGCATGTTCATCTTGCGTGAGTCTAGTGCTGTAAATAGAAAAAAAAGTTCGTTTTTTTCTAAAACCTTTTTTTTTTAAATGGGCTTTCGTTTTTTTTTAAGATTTCGTGTATTTTTTTTCAGTGCAGCAATTTGTAATATTTGTAATACAGCAGACGTCTATTTAAGTTACGATTACTTTTATTCAGGCGATTAAAAAGAAATAGAACATAAATTAAACCCTAGAAACTGTAAGATTACAAAATTATTTTGGTATATGTGAAATATTCCGGCTTGCTCGGATCTCAGTGTTGACAATTTTTTTTTTTAATTTCTTCTATACCGTATCTGCCCCAAACTTGGCGTAAACATCATTCAATACAACAGAAGAAAGTTCTGGGTGTCCCTGACCTCAAGAACCCCAGCTGACAGGGTTGCCAACCAATTTCAAAATTAAGCTTCTAGAAATGTCTTTATTAATACAGATCTTCAAGTGTTAATTGATTTACACTAAATGTTTGCATACATGTGCATCCGGTACTGGGACAGGTCATACAGGCACTCCAGGCACAGTTGTTATCAGTGTTGCAACCCATTTTTTTTTTAAATTCTGTACTTCATATTTGTTATCGTTGGACGTATCCACATTAATTTACACCAAATTTGACATCCATGTGCACAAGGGTGGTCTAGCTCGGCCGAAAATTCCAGGCTGAGCCCCTCGCAGTCCTTTTCTATTGGAAGCGTAGTGTCTTACCGGTCTTTGGAAGCGTAGTGTCTTGGCGGTCTTCCGAAATTAGAAGTTTTGACCAATTGTCAGCATTGTTATGATCGGCATAAAGGCAGTGCTGAAGTTATAATCTCAGCAGATTTACTGTACGGTCCTCACAAATCGCAAGAAGGAGCCATGTAAAGTTTAACAGTAAGTGCACATTGTTTTAACGCATTCAGATTGTTTTAAGGCACTTAATGTACTTAATACTTTGTATCTTGAGACCTGATCAGTATCCTAAGGGCCCTTGGAAGGTGTTTCTTGGGATCTACGGGCCACAACGCCCACTACCACGATGGACCTTTGCTTACCAGTCCGCCCCTGAATGTGCCTTTGCTACTAGGATCATTTATTTGGGTACTTCTTGCACCGCACTTGTCAGTGTTGGCAACAAATTTCATAAAGTAAAATTTTGAGTTGCTTCCATATCGTTGAATGGATCTCACCAAACTTGGTACTTATGTACTGGGACACGTCATCGTGATGCTTCAGATCTTATAGTTGACAATGTTGCCAATCAATTTTAAAATTAAATATTTAAAATTACTTCCATATAGTTCCATGTATTTCCACCAAACTTTGAGTATATATATTCGACACAATTGAAACATTTTTTGGTTATCCCTGCACACAAGCATACAGTTGCCAGCGTTGTCACATTATTTTAAAATTCATTTTTTCAGATTGCCCCCATACTGTTACGGGTCGACAGCTATTAATACAGGGTGAGTCACTGACAAGTGACAGCTAAATATAATTTGAAAAAGGAGCAGAAAATAAAAAAT
This sequence comes from Lepisma saccharinum, assembly GCA_022664845.1. Classification (NCBI taxonomy): domain Eukaryota; kingdom Metazoa; phylum Arthropoda; class Insecta; order Zygentoma; family Lepismatidae; genus Lepisma; species Lepisma saccharinum. The sequence goes on along the minus strand of JAGDQP010040561.1, from coordinate 11,454 downwards.
GTGCGCAGGTAACCTGATACCTACGACAGGGGGACATCTGATCAAGCACACAACAACAATGTCACATAAGCAGTGTTGCCACCCCAACACAAACTTATATTTTTTCAAATGGCACTACGAAAACTGATAATTGAAAATAAATCTGCGAAGCAAAATACGTCCAATGATACCAAAATCGATGCTCAGTGTCGCCAACTTCGGGAGATATGAAAGGTCAAAGTTGGAAAAAGAAGGAATGGATAGTAGCTAAATACACAATATTAGATCAGAAACATGAACACGAAATGAAAATAGGATGTAGTCTTAACAAAATTCCAAAATCAAAGTTCATTACAACTAGCAGTGTTACCACCCGACACGCCGACAGAAAGGGAAATTTACAATCGCTATTTACGCAAAAAGTGTCCTCTTGACAAAAGTCACAAAAATAAGCAAGAAGACTCTTTGAGGGTCTAAAAATGCAATGGAATTGATTTGGAAGCGATATCACAAAGCGTTTACAAGATATAACAAAAGAGTGAAAAGCTGGCAACATTGGGGGGACATTTTTTATCCCTCAAGCAGCAGTGGACTACACACGGGGTTGCAAGGAGTATGGCGAATATTGGTCTGCAAACCGTTGGCCAGGATTATCGCTTCGCGAGGTACAGCGATGATGGCGGTAGTAACCCCTTCTCCTCCTATTCGATAATTTCATTATAAAATATAGACAAAAAGATAATACGTTACCATTGGATAAGCGAGTTACTTTATACATTTGCATGATAACCTACAGCAGGTATGAAGAATAAAAAACAAAGTTTTTAGCAACTAAGGTTTCCAAATACTGTCTCAAACTAGCATCCAGATTACCTCCACTTCAGTACAAGACAGCTGTGGTAAGCGTTGAGCGGATGGTAGCGTGTTGTACTTTGGAACTTTTATACTTTGTGCAACAGTTCGAGTCCGGCTGGTAGCATTTTAATTTTTGTTACAAAACGTGAATCAGTGATAACAAAAATGTTCTATTTACGTTAGACGCACGCTTATTGACTTCTGTACATTTTCAATAATATGTTTTAAACAGGGTGGAATTAAATTTAGTTTGGTAAACGAACACAGAAAGAAAACAACAATATGATGCAATGTATTAAGAACCATTATTTTGAATTGAATTGAATTTATTTTACGGTCTTTAGACATCTGATGCTCAGGGGAAGATAGGGTGGGGGAAAGAATTGTGGAAGGTAGAAGGACCGAGCTTATTTTGTAAGTACCTCTCTAGCATTTAGATGGTGTGATTGAGGAAAAACCTCAGTCAGGATGGTCGGCAGCTGGAATCGATTCCAGAACCTCCCGAATGCTAATTAAACGCTCTACTACTGAGTTACGGCAGCTCGGTCCATTACTTTGAAATTCAAACAATGTGTTATATTTTTAGAAGTTAGAATGTTTTTATAGTTATATTTTTATTTTCCTCATTTTATGAAAATAGGTCATGCGAGATTAACAATGTGCAAGTTTGAGCCCTCAGGATGTGGCGGCCAGGGTCTATGTTGAAGGTGCCATCAAGGCGTTAGTCTGGTATGACTGAGGAAAATTTTGGAAAAGACTCAGTGAGGATGGTCGGCCGCTGGGGTCGAACCCAGGGTCTCTCGAATGCTACACAAACGCTGGAGAGATCTTCAATTGTTAGAAAAAGGGAAAACAGTGCTCTCTTTTTAGTTTCCAATAAAAAATAATAATTACATACTGTACTTTACTACATTGGGGACAGCCAGTCTGAAATCGTTCAACTTGGATGCTCGACCGCATTCAAATAAATTTATTTTTAACATTTTTAGATTCTATATAAAAATATTTCAAAACGGGTAACCTTATATTTTTACTCAAATCGATTAATTTATAGCGGCCATATTTGTGAATTTTGAATTATTTTTATTTATGGCCTTTAGGCATCTAAGGTTCAGGTTGGGATAGGGGAGGAAAACGTATGCGGCATTGTATCGGCCAGGGCCTAAGTTGAAGGTACAATCCGGCATCTCCCTGGTGTGACTGAGGAAAAATCCTGAAAAAACCCTCGATCAGGATGGTCGGCCACTGGGATTGAACCCACGTCCTTCCGAATGTTACGCCAACGCTCTATTACTGAGTCACGGCGCCTCCATGGTTCCATTTTGGTATTGCAGCCCATGCAGAAATTTCCGTTTCCAGACGCTTACGAAGAACATAATATCTGCGGACTGGTTTACCATACAAAAGTCATTGTTTCCTTTGAAGTCTCCTTGATAATTTTAGCCCTCTGCATGAAAAACCTAAAGCGTAATTGAACTGGTCAAAATGGTAACCAAATGTCCTTGTCGAAATAGAAACAATGTTGGTTCTTCAGGATGTTTTTTCGCCCGGAAAGAATTGAATCTTGAAGTTCTTTTGTACACTATTACATATAAAAGTATATTGAAAACAAATACAGTACTTATTTTGCGCATTTCTTTCTCGTTACATCATATACAGTCCTGGGTTTGACCCCAGCGGCGACCATCCTCACTGAGGCTTTTCCAGGATTTTTCCTCAATTATGCCAGACAAATGCCTTAATGAATCTTCAACATAGACCCTGGCCGACACCTCCCCGAATCCTTTCTCCTCCCCTATTCCGGCCTGAGCCTTAGATGCCTAAAGACCATAAACAAAATTCAATTCCAGCTACAATAAGGTACAATCAGTTTTTTTCCAGGGAGGAAGCTGTTAAAAATCACACATTTCGGAAATTTTTAAATTTCAAGCAGCTTTCACACTTAACAGCAATGAGACCCCAAACTTTTTTCATATCCTATAGTTTATTACTACCATGAACTTTCAATTTTACTAGATTTAATTTTGAAGTGTTGCTGCTTAGCTGAAAATTGTACCGTACTTGTATCTTTTATGTTGCTTGGTGACTTTAGAGTGTAGACCATAGGAAAGAGAGGTCCTTTCACAGTATACCTGCACAAGACTTTTTTTTACGTTTTTTTCTTTATCCATATTCTTTTAATGAAATTCCTTGATACTGTAGAGTGTGTGACAGTAACAGTAACACCAAAACGGCTTTCAGTCCATTATTTGTTGCCACTCAACAACACAAAGCAACAATGTCCCGCCAGGTATTCCTTCAACATTTTCAGTTTCCACATAGTATGTCAAAAGACGAAGAAGTTGGGGATCTCGATATTTAGTAGGTGACCCCCCTACTGTGTCCCAGTAAAATGTATGAGCAGTCATCAGCTAATAGAGTGCTATCATTGTATGTAAACACAAACGTGAGGTGATGTTGCTTTACAAAGCTATAACATTCTGAAAATATGTCTTGTTCACATTTTCATAAAAGGAATCCGCGACCTTCAACTTTCGGGATTGATACTTGCCAGGGCAACTTTTCTGAGGGCTCAAACTTGCACATTGTTAATCTCGCATGACTTATTTTCATAAAATAAGGAAAATAAAAATATAACTATAAAAACATTCTAACTTCTAAAATTATAACTCATTGTTTGAATTTGAAAGTAATGGACCGAGCTGCCGTAACTCAGTAGTAGAGCGTTTAATTAGCATTCGGGAGGTTCTGGAATCGATTCCAGCTGCCGACCATCCTGACTGAGGTTTTTCCTCAATCACACCATCTAAATGCTAGAGAGGTACTTACAAAATAAGCTCGGTCCTTCTACCTTCCACAATTCTTTCCCCCACCCTATCTTCCCCTGAGCATCAGATGTCTAAAGACCGTAAAATAAATTCAATTCAATTCAAAATAATGGTTCTTAATACATTGCATCATATTGTTGTTTTCTTTCTGTGTTCGTTTACCAAACTAAATTTAATTCCACCCTGTTTAAAACATATTATTGAAAATGTACAGAAGTCAATAAGCGTGCGTCTAACGTAAATAGAACATTTTTGTTATCACTGATTCACGTTTTGTAACAAAAATTAAAATGCTACCAGCCGGACTCGAACTGTTGCACAAAGTATAAAAGTTCCAAAGTACAACACGCTACCATCCGCTCAACGCTTACCACAGCTGTCTTGTACTGAAGTGGAGGTAATCTGGATGCTAGTTTGAGACAGTATTTGGAAACCTTAGTTGCTAAAAACTTTGTTTTTTATTCTTCATACCTGCTGTAGGTTATCATGCAAATGTATAAAGTAACTCGCTTATCCAATGGTAACGTATTATCTTTTTGTCTATATTTTATAATGAAATTATCGAATAGGAGGAGAAGGGGTTACTACCGCCATCATCGCTGTACCTCGCGAAGCGATAATCCTGGCCAACGGTTTGCAGACCAATATTCGCCATACTCGAGGGATAAAAAATGTCCCCCCAATGTTGCCAGCTTTTCACTCTTTTGTTATATCTTGTAAACGCTTTGTGATATCGCTTCCAAATCAATTCCATTGCATTTTTAGACCCTCAAAGAGTCTTCTTGCTTATTTTTGTGACTTTTGTCAAGAGGACACTTTTTGCGTAAATAGCGATTGTAAATTTCCCTTTCTGTCGGCGTGTCGGGTGGTAACACTGCTAGTTGTAATGAACTTTAATTTTGGAATTTTGTTAAGACTACATCCTATTTTCATTTCGTGTTCATGTTTCTGATCTAATATTGTGTATTTAGCTACTATCCATTCCTTCTTTTTCCAACTTTGACCTTTCATATCTCCCGAAGTTGGCGACACTGAGCATCGATTTTGGTATCATTGGACGTATTTTGCTTCGCAGATTTATTTTCAATTATCAGTTTTCGTAGTGCCATTTGAAAAAATATAAGTTTGTGTTGGGGTGGCAACACTGCTTATGTGACATTGTTGTTGTGTGCTTGATCAGATGTCCCCCTGTCGTAGGTATCAGGTTACCTGCGCACATTTTTTATTTTCTGCTCCTTTTTCAAATTATATTTAGCTGTCACTTGTCAGTGACTCACCCGGTATACTTTGAAAAAGCACCGGCGCGTCCGTGGGACGTGGTTACATTATAATACTTCTCAGAACCTTATTGTAATAGACTCATTACAAGAAACATATATGTAGGTGTTTATGGATTTATACAACTCTCTTTAAATATGCATAGAATATTAAAATATTTTTGTTAGACTGTCTTTATCTATGTATATGTCTCAGTATGGAGCGAGGCTTGGTGCTCGGACCATGAGGGAGCAATGCTCCCGAGTTTGTATAGTGGAACACAATGTACTAGTAAAAACAAACATATATCTCCACCCTTGAAAAGAAACAGATTAATTCCTGGAATTTTAAGCTACAGATAATTGATTTTTGCGGACCGTAATTATGATCAAAAATAGATATCTTCATTGAATAATAGAAATTAAGATATTGTATACGGAATGGGAGCATATTTCGGAAAGAATTCGTAGTTTTGCAGTTTATAGTGAAGATGTCTTCTCTAGGAACTTAAATTCTTCCTATAATTCAAAATATTTCTTCCAAGTTCTCTGCAGGTTTTTTGTATTTTATTACTAACTACACCAAATAACTTCAGTCTATATGTCCTTAGTTATTTCTTTATGTTTGTCAGGGTGAGGATATAGGAAGTATAGCAATGTGGTAGTGAATGCATAAATAAACCGATCATTTGCCTCGTAAGGCCGCACGAAAACAAAGCAATAGTAAAATGGATTGTATGTGTGAAAGCTTTACTCAAATCCTGCTGACTACATTGATTATCTGCAGCGTAAAGCATGAAATACTTACTGTGGGAAAAAGCGACATTTGAAAAAGAACAGAAAAAAAACATGAAAAAACGCTTCACAGGAAAAAAAACGTTTTTTACAACCCTACGTAAGTCTCTCCCCTCTTCTTCCGTTTTGTCTTTCCCTTGTGTTTTCGCCTTCTCCTGTAGTCAACATTCTCGGCTCTGGCACTTCTTCTCCGATGTTTCTCATAAGTGCTTCGAGTGACGACTAGCTTTTAATGGTTATGACGGTCTTTTCTATGGAAGCAAGGCAGTACTGAGATATGATCCGCCATGGCTTTCTCCATGAGTGTACGTACTTTAATATATAATTTCGTAGTTCCATGACCTCTTCTGCGGCGAGGAAGACGAACTTCTCTGAGTGGAGACCGTTTCAAATTTTGAGGCACCCGTGACGGTTTCTGGTTCTGTACGGTTCGCTTGTAAATGTGTCTCTCCAGGAAAGTCGTTTCAAGATTACACGTACATTCCCGTCACTCGCCCAGTGGGACCGTAGCGGATCACGCTTCTTGTTCCAGTGCAGCTCATAGATGATCTTCGGGCTAAAACCATTGCCTGGCTGTTGCCAGATGTCATCTCATTACTATCAAAGTAGCAATGACGAAAGCAGTCCTCCTCAGCATTACATGTATTTTAACGGTAGCTGGTTAAGAAGACTTCGCAAGTATCAGAAATATTATGCCTCAGAGAATCAAGTCTCTATATGGATAAGAAATAGTTTTCCGCGAATTGTAAGATTTTATCTTGAAACGACTAGAGCGAGTTTCATGAAATAGGATTCCTACCGTTTTTCGATGCGAGAACAATTACGAACTCTACTTCGGGAAAGTTAATTTGAGGGGTTAAAACCAGTGGGTGAATTCAGCTTAATTCAGGCGGTCTGAGCATGCACGTTTATTATACTATACTAGTCTTAGTATAGCAGTCAGGTTCAATAAAATTCAAGAGCACATGTGATCTTTTAGAGTTCGTTATTATTGTTACGGTAACAGCTTCAGTGGAAGTTCCGATTTATTTAAGGCTATTATAAGAATGTCAAAGATGTAGATTCATCCGTTACTTCGCAAGCTTGTTCGTTGTTAAAAGGAACAGTCATTGTTGAGCAGCTCGATAAGAAACACTAGCATTCTATCTACATTATATACCGTTCTCTACTAATCACAAAACTAATCTAGGACATCCTAGCGGTTTACTTTGGGAAAACGAGTGTAACGATTCCGATGACACGTGATATCTTTGTTATTCCTTCTCTTTCTGGCGCGAGGAAGCGATTTAGTTTGAGAAAACTCATTTAGAAGATTAAATAGCCAGAACGTTTTTTAGGAACTCACAAGGCAGATAGACTACATATGGCTGTCTTAGCGAAAGATAAATTGATATTGTTTCTAAAAAAATGACTTCTCATATTGTATACGAGGACTGCAACTGAAGGCACCTTTGAGGAAAAAAGAGAAAGAATACAAATCCAAATACTTGACAGTATTAAGGAAAATAAATCGTACGCTGAGACAAGCCGATCGGAATGAATGGATAGGGCTTGGCTTGCCTTGAACGACTCGCCTCTTTCGGCAGAACACCAACGATAAAAATAAAATACGTGAAATAAAATAACTACAAGATAGAAACCTGGTGGAAATTATATATGGTATTCGCTGACCGATGCTCGGCCTAATCGTCTAATCTCAAAACTAAATTATTATAATTATTATTCTCAACAATCACTGATATTTTCTCCCTTAGGAACCCTACTTTTTGTTGGCTAAAGATAATTTTTGATGTCGAAAAGTATACGGTATCAGTTGTAAAATTCAGTATCACAAAATAGTCAAGAGTTGTGAGAAATTGTAACCCAGGCGCGCACTGGCAGAGCTACCTCTCCTCTACCTCTACCCAATGATACTGCGGTTGGGGCATCAGACAAATAAACATCGGTGAAACTCGACAAACGCACTGAATTGAAATCATACACTACTTGCCATAAATCACCGGACACCCCTCGGTTCAGATACATTAACTCATCGCACAGATGCTCCACTGGATTGAGATCGGAACTTTGGGCTGGCCACTCGAGTTCTTGCACCCCCATTTCCTCAAACCACTTCACGATAATATATGCTTTATGAATGTCAGAGTTATCATGTTGAAACACAAACGGGCCATTACCGAACTGTTGCCACAATGAGGGAACCGCCGGACTGTCCAGGAGTACTTGATACCTTTCGGCGTTCAGGGTTCCATGCACTAACACCAGGGGTTTATGGCCGAACCATGAGAAACAGACCCACACCATGATTCTCACACCGCCGAACTTTAGTAGGGACAAAGCACTCCGGTACGTATTGTTCTCCGGGCATTCGCCAGGTCCAAACACGTCCATCGGAGTGCCACAACATGTAGCGTAATACATCACTCCACATCATCCTTTTCCTTTGTTCCACTGTCCAATGGTGCAGTGCGAGGCACTACTATAATCTGCGGAGGGTGCTTGGTCGGAATATGTTTGGCTTATGGGATGCCGCTCGTCCCAGGAATCCTACTGCAAACAACCAATTGTGCTTGGACTGGCATAACTCTCAGATGCCGCCCAAAACTCGGTGACTATGTTGTCCAACGACATTTGAACGTCTGCTTTCAGAGATCTACGCTTGGAGAGATCGCCGGTCCCTGTCGGACGGTTTTGGAGGCTTACCTAGTCGAGGCTATGGTTTTATTTCTCCCTCTCGTTCCCATTTCATCACGACGTCACCAACGGTTGACCCAGCGATTTGGAAATTGTCGGTGAAGACACGTATGGAATCACCAAATCGGTGGGCATCTGTAATTATGCCTCTTTCCGTCTCATTCAACTCTCGCCGTCCACTCATGTTAACTGCTAGGGCTCGCATGCCCCCCTCCCAATCATACCGTTGTCTCAGTACTACACAATACGTATTTATGACGCTCGGACGAGTTTACTTGCTGTTTAGGGGTGTTTGGTGATAATGGCAAGGTGGTGTACATAATTCATGTTGTATAAATATTTTGCTATTTATTAACAAACATATCACCAATATTAGCTAAATAATCAACAATTTCACTGAGCATTGCTATAAATAAAAGACGAAACAAAAGTAACACGTATATAATTAAAGTAATAAGTATTCAAATCTGAAACCAATTGAAACTTTTAAATCATTACAGGTAGTGGAGCAAATGGAAAAACTACAAGGAAAAAAAAACACACACAAAAAAAAGAAAACACTTCTCATGTCGTAAAATAAATGTAAGTAAATCCCCCAACCACGGAAAACAAGACCGAGGTTTGTCCAACGGGAACTGGGCCATAAGAAAAATCCTCCACCCTAAACTAAACAACAGATGAACACACGTCTCCCTGACTCGATGCTGTGAAGGATGGGAGGAACAAACTCGGGGGAAAAGTCACCCCTGTTTCGAGAAGAACCATTTCTAGTTTGTTGTATAATTCAGATATCCAAAACGAAACAGAGCTAAAATAGCGAAGAGGAAGGGGTGGAGAGTAGGGCCCCTCAAACATAAAAAAATAATGTAAAAATGAAATTTATTGTTGGCCCTGTACAAAGAAATATGTTATCTTCCGTCTGGATTTCTGTTATCGACGTACAACTCCTCTCTGCCAACCGAAAGTAATGTGTTCCTACGGTGTCCTCTAGCTATATAGTAAATTTAACAGAAAAATGAAGGAAGATACTGCTTGTATGTATCACACATATAATCGCATAAATAAAAGTCATTTCGATATTTCGTGAACACATTTGCACGTTTCAAGTGTACAGGAAGAGAGCGAAGTGCACGTGTTTACAAAGGACAAGATAAAAGAGACAGTGGCGACACGTTGCGGACGATGCATTAAGCTTGGAAGTAATTGACTGCCGTAGCGCGTCGATTTCCGGAACTTGAAATAATCGTAACTACATAGCGTGTAAAGTACAGGGTGGGATCGTAGATGGAAATGTGTTTCAAATGCCGAGGAAAAGGGCAGCTTAGAGTTATTGAAGGTTATATATATTTTCGCGCTTAAAGCATGAATAAAGGCATTCTCCCACAGACGACGTCTTGAGATGCTGGTCGTGGGGGGTAATATGTGGATTACGACAACCAGGAAAGATAGATCAAAATTGGTATTGTGGGGTGTAAGGAAACTGGGGCATCCGGTTTGTTGATAGTACAGAAGTGATGATGGTTATTAATACGAATGTTGAGAGCACAACCTGTTTCCCCCACATAAAAGCCATCACAGAACTTGCAGGTTAGGCACCCATACATGCAAGAGACCAAGATGTAAGGTCTGCTCCATTTTCATCACTTCTCCCACAATCACTATCAATACTGCTAATGGTCGGTACACCCTCAATCCCAAGGGTACATGCCACACCCCTAATGTTACATACATTCTAACCTGCAAGTCTAATTTGAGACACAGTGAGTACCAAACAACAAACAAAATTTAATATTACACTAATATACATGCATCTTGATCGAAATGGAAATAATGTATGCTATATAGTTTCCAAGGAACGAAGCTTGATAGCGCTACTTTCGCTGCTCGGGAAGTGCTTCTCTTCCTAATGAAAATCAAATGATGAATCCTTCCCAGGATTTTCGATGGATAACCAGGACGATTTGTTTTTAGTTTACAAGGATTACTTAGCAAATAAATTACTTTTGAGTTAGTGCTTTCCCCCTTACCAGTGTTCGATTTGTATTATTTCCAGAGAAGAAGAAGAACTTGTCAGATACGTAGAATACTTTATTTAACGACTATTCATATCCGAAGCAACGAGTATTTTTTTAAAACAGAGGCAGGAAAGATTTTTGCAGAGTGGAAATTCCACCATTATCTCTTACAAATCGAACACTGCTTCCTCCCTCTCTCTCTCTCTCTCTCTCTCTGTCTCACACACACACACACACACTCTCACTCTCCTCAATCATGGACCATGTATGCGAGAACTTTCACAGAGGGACAGAAGTTTCAACTAACGGAAATAATGCTCTTCAAACACCGAGCCGCCGTAGCTCAGTGGTAGAGCGTTGGCGTAACAATCGGGAGATTGTGGATTCAATCCCAGCGGTCGACCATCCTGACTGAGGTTTATCCAGGGATTTTCCTAAGTCACACCATGCAAACCCCGAGATGGCACCTTCAAGATAGGCCCTGGCCGACACCTTCCCTAATCCTTTCCCCTCCCCTATCCCGGCCTGAGCCTTAGATGCCTAAAGGGCATAAAAACAATTCAATTCAAGGCTCTTGAAACACAACTTTTAGTGATTTTGAAAGCTATGACTCACAAGCAAACATACTGATGGGGCAGAAAAAACAAGTAAATTTCTTTCTTCCATCATGGTTAGAATGTCAAAATATGTGCACATGCAAATTTTGGCAACCCGAAAGCAATTACTTTGGTTGATATCGAAGATATAATGGTCAGATTCTTGTTTCTGAAGAGTGAAGAAAAAGTGTAGAAATATTCTTGTAAAATGCTGAAGGAAATGGAAAGCAAATACATAGTAATGGGTACTGGGTGGAAGGCGCTACTTGTTGGAGGGTATGTTCATCACGGCCGCCATATTGAATCTCGATTGATCTTCTTAAATAGGGAGGTGGTCGTGTAATATGTCAATCTGGGCTTGAATTTTACAGGAAACTTGTTTCTGAAGCCAGTTGTGCCGTAAATGTATTATTAAGAGAGAGAATTGTGTCAGACA